>JARKHS020035857.1:0-91554 GCA_030143305.2 Amblyomma americanum | reverse complement strand
CACAATTCTAACCAGTTCACAACTCCGCTCTGTTTACGCCATTAGTCCGACTTAGCTTTCCGATTTCGCAGCGGATATCGGCCTTCATGAGTCATACTAAGTAAGTCTGTGCCCCTTTGTCTGCTTTGGGACTCGCGAGGGCTCGTGGCAGGAGCCTCTCCTGGCGTTATCTGCGCGGCAACCTCGCGCGCTTCTTCTTCTAGCAATGCATGAAGTAAATCCGGTGGCATTCCGGCCGTCACCTCGGGCGCCTGCCGAACAAATGCAGGAGAGGGCGTTTCTTGCGAACTATCTGCGCGCTCCGCTTCACTTCTGTCCCCATCAAAATCCGCGCTTTCCCTTTCCTCATTTCGTGAATACTGAACCGGTGCCGACTTGAGGCGATTTGCGTGTATCCTTATCAAACGCCGGTTCACGTCTCGGACTCTGAAGTTTACCGGAGAAAGCTTCTCGACAACCTCGCAAGGTCCTCTCCACTTCGTCTGGAACTTACGAGCTAGCCCAATCTGCCTTTGGCAGTTTTCAATGTACACGCTGTCCCCCACATTAAACGGCGCGTCTCTAGCACTGCGATCGTGCACCTCCTTCCTGCGCTTCGCCGCTTTCTTTAAGGCCTCCTTTGCGATGTCCCTCGCCACTTGCAAGCGCGATTCTAGCTCAACCTTATAGTCGTCCAGTGAAGCGTATGGGACACGACGGGGGCCCTCTGGCACTTCACTAGGCTGGTCCGGGTCTCGGCCGTAGAGAAGAAAGAATGGCGATTCGCCCGTGCTCTCGTGTGCTGCGGAATTGTAGGCAAACATTGCATACGGGAGCCACAAGTCCCAGTCCCGCTGGTCGCGCGAAACAAAATGCGACAGGAACCCGGCCACGGTTTGGTTCAGTCGCTCCACCGCGCCGTTGCAAGCCGGATGGTACGGTGTTGTCTGCTTCTTAGCGATCTTAAGCAGCTCGCAAACTCTCCTCATTAGCTGCGACACGAAGTTCGTTCCCCGATCTGTCAAGAGTTGCCTCGGGGGTCCATGTCGGAGCACGATCTGTTCGACAAATGCTCTTGCAACCGTGTCTGCCTTCTGATCTGGGAGTGCTACCGCTTCCGCGTATTTTGAAAGGTGATCGACAAATACTAAAATGTACTTGTTTCCGGAAGTGGTCGTGGGCAATGGGCCCATTATATCCATACCTGTCCGCTCGAAGGGAGCCGAAACCTCAGGGAACGGCTGAATTGGAGCTGGTCTTCGTCCCTTGGGTGTTTTTCTTTCGAGACAGGAATGACACTTCGCACAGTAGTCTCTAACATCCTGTCGCATGCCACTCCAAAAGTACAAACGCTCCACACGCCTGCGTGTCTTCGCTACGCCAAAATGACCGGCGCATGGCGCATCGTGAAACGCGCGAAGAACCCTTTCTGTCCACGACCGAGGTATGACGACTCTCTCCCAAGCGGTTTTCTCTGGTCTCCCTTTCCTGGTTGGCCTCGTGCGCCGACACAGGGTGCCGTCTTTGCCAATGAAATAACCTAGCTGTTCGGGGTGAGACGGTGCGTCCTCTAAGCTTTCGATTATTCGCTTCAGGTCCGGATCTTTGCACTGCTCTGTGCGTAATTCGGCGGGGTCGACTACGGGGACAAACTCATCTATAGCTGCCACGGCAGCTGTGCGGCTGAGTGCATCAGCATTCAGATGTGTCTTTCCTGACTTGTGCTCAACTTCAAAGCAGTATTCCTGCAGGTGTAGATTCCATCTAGCGAGTCGCGAGCTAGGGTCCCTGACACTCATCACCCATTTCAGAGGATGGCAGTCTGTGACTAGCTTGAATTTGCGGCCGTAAAGGTAGCATCTGAAGTGCTTTACTGCCCAGACAACGGCGAGGCACTCCCTTTCCGTAGCTCCGTACTTTTGCTCTGTGGGGCTCAGCTGTCGGCTAGCAAAAGCAACGGGATGTTCTTTGCCCTCGATAACCTGAGATAGCACGGCACCCACTGCGAACTTTGACGCATCTGTGGCCATAACGAAGGGCAAATTAAAATCCGGGTGGCGCAACAGCGGTGCACTCATTAGCTTCCTTTTCAGGGCCCCAAAAGCATTCTCCGCGTTTTCGTCCCAGCGAAAGGCGACATTTTTGGCTGTTAAGGCGGTGAGCGGCTTAGCGAGCTTGGCGAACTCCTCTATGTGCCTTCGGTAGTAACCGATCAGGCCGAGAAACTGCCGGACCTGGCGGACGCTAGTCGGGGATGGAAAATCCGAGACACACCTTAGTTTCTCAGGGTCCGGTCGCACGCCGTCAGCTGAAACAACGTGCCCGAGGTATTTCACCTCGTTTTTGAGGAATTGGCACTTAGAGGGCTTCAGCTTGAGACCCGCTGCTCTTAGTCGCACCAAAACCTGCTCAATATCGCGCAAATGGTTATCAAAACTGTCACTGTATATGATAATGTCATCCATATACACGAAGCACAGCCTCCCCAGAAGACCTGCCAGGATAACATCAGCGGTTCTCTGCCAGACAGCAGGGCTGTTGGCCAGACCCATCGGCATTCTTTTCCATTCATAGTGCCCTGAGGGCGTGTTGAATGCCGTTTTCTCGGCATCTGCCGGATCCATTGCTATCTGCCAGAATCCCGCCGCCATGTCCACTACCGTGAAGTACCTGGCAGAGCCCAGCTGAGAAAGCGTCTCCTGTATATTGGGGATGGGGTATGGATCGATGCGAGTTACGGCATTTAGTTTGCGGTAGTCCACTACCAATCGATACGAGCCATCTGGCTTTTCCACCAATAGTGCTGGTGCTCCCCAGGGTGACTTTGAGTGTTCGACAATGCCGCGATCAATCAGGTCCTGCACCTGCCGCTCCATCTCCTCACGTTGGGAGTAAGGAATCCTGTACGCACGCTGGTAAACGGGCGATGAAGTGCCGGTTTCTATCCTGTGCTTTATAACGCCACAGCAGCCCAAATCCAGGTTGGACGCGGCGAATACCTCCGAGTAGTCGTTCAGCAAACCAGCCAGAGCCTCCCTCTCCCTGGATTTTACGTGAGAAAGATCGAACGACACCTTTGGAGCAGCCGAAGGACTAGCATGCTCTACAGTTGCGAGTACCGTATCGGTGGGCTCACGTTGCTCTATCGCAGAGGTGAAGAAAGCCAATGTTTTGTTCTTGGGAAGGCTCAGTGGCTGCTGGCTACAGTTAACCACCCGTAGGGGCACTCTGTGGGCGTCATTAACTGTCACGAGGCACGCGGCTGCCTTCAGGCCATTGCTGAGAGAGTCGACCGGCTCAAGCACTCCCACGGCGCCGCTCTCTACATCTGAAGGCACAAACGCGTACAAAATGTGCTCCGACCAAGGAAGGACGACCGCCTCCTCGACCAGCCGGACGGCAACCCGCGAATATACCTTCTCCAATGATCCCACTGTTTGACGGGTGTCAATATCGGTAATGCGAATCTCAGCCCCTCTCCTGTTCAAAAACGGAACTTTTGAGCCGCCCGCATTAACCTCTTCCTCAGAGAATGAGACTACTACCTTCCCTTTTCTCAAAAAATCCTGCCCTAATATACCTGACACTCCGTTTGGCAGAGACACCGTGTCCGGGCATACGTAGCAGGGGTGCTCCAATGCAATTCCGCCGAGAGAGAAGTGTAACCGGTAGAGTCCACTTATGCCAAGAGGATCCCCCGTTATGCCTACAAATTTGGTTGCCATACCACCAGACGCTTCCAACACCTCGCGGTCCCCCTTCCTTCGAAGCGTGTTAAAACTGCTCTCCTTAAGCAATGTCACCTTTGACCCCGTATCTATCAACAATTCCATACAACAACCATTTAACTTGCAACGCACAACAGGGCATGCCTCGTCGGCCACACAAACTACCACCACCTCATCATCTACTGCTCCCTCCCCACGCTCCTCAGGCTGGGGAGGACTAACTAGTTTTTTGACTCGGTATCTGGAGCCCCGCTGTAGGCTTGCTTAGGGCGTGTCTCGCCTGCTTCTCTTTGTGGCTCCCCACGGCGCACGTTTTGGCAGAACCTGGCGATGTGTCCGCGACCCTGGCAAGCGAAGCATACGATTTCTTCAAAATCTCGCATACCGCGCCTGTAGCTTTGTGGCGGTCTCCGGTTTCCAGCGAATGGGCGCTGTTGAGCGCGCGCTTCAACCTGGCGTTCTACCTGCTGAGTTAGCAGCTGTTCCAAGCGATCTAACCGCTCTGTCAAGAGAGCAACCTCAGGGTTGAGCACCGCTCTCTCTATGACGCGTACTCTCGCTGCGGCTGTCGTTAACGCCTCATTTCGTTCCTCATCCAATGCGGCCTCCACGGCTTGGTCGAAATTGCTCGGCTTGCGCGAGAGCACGAACCGGCGCACGGGGTCTTGCAGACCAGCCACGAACAAAGCGGTCATTTCCTCTTTAAGTATATCCTCCGCGTATTTCTTCCTTAGCTGGTCTCCTTCCTCCTCCCTGCTTAACGTATCGCGTGCTAGGCGCTGAAGCCGCGACGCAAATGTTCGCACGTCCTCCCCTACCATCTGTCCGGCGTCACGGAACCTCTGTACCCGCACGTGACGTGGTTCAGTGTCGAAATGCTCAAACGCGAGCTTCTTAAATTCCGCAAATGATTTTGTGGATTTTACTTTTTCGTCTCGCCAGGCAAAATCATGAGCAGCTCCTGCCATCTTACACCTCGCCATTCCCAGCATTTGAGCATCGGACCATCCCCCCATTTTCCCAATCTCTTCTAGCATGGAAAAGAAATCGCAGATTGGAACCCCTGTCTTATCTCCCGTAAACGTCGGAATGACGCTTCCTAATGCCAGCATGCTTGCTCCGAGCGACGGCTGTGGAGTGGGAGCTCCCTCAGATACAGTCATTTTTTTTTTCAAGCCCTCCAGTGCCTCAAGCCTCTCAAATGGGGGTAAAAGTCCCACAATCAGTCCCGTGATTCCCTTTTGATTACAATTTTGAAGTCATGAATGTCACAGCATTCAGAGGACATTTGCTTTTGAGACCCCACTTCTGACACCAGTGTGATGACCCCCATAATGCGCAGGTCCACACGGGACGGAGAGGCAAAGAGACACCGTATGGCTCAGTTTAAACAAACAGGTATATTCAATAATTACACATGGTTAAGGTTATACATCAGAGGCTGGGGCGTCCGAGCTTACGTGCCGACGACTTCATGGGGGCGATGGAGTGGCTCCGGAGTTGGGCTCGAGCGGTTGCTGGCAGAAGCTGCACGCCGTCGGGCTTCGGCGCTGAAGGCCCTCTTCGCTAACGATGTCGTCCTGGGCGTGGATGCAGTAGAATTTCAATAGTCGTCCGTTTCTTCGAGGATGGATCACAAACCCTTCCTCTAGTGTCGTTCGGCTTGGAAGATGAACAGGAGGCGAGCTTGTAGATGATGACAGCAGAGCATAATTTTACAACAGAACAAACTTTGCACTACTTTACTCATCGACCGGGCAGGTTAGTGCCTAAGTAGCATCACATTACATGCTAAGCATGGAGCCCCAGCTCAGACTGGACTGCATCCGTTTACATGCGCTTTTAAGCACTTGATTAACAAAGGGCTAAGGGCGGTCATTTTCAGTGGCCCGCCCAAAGCATCAATTCTCCAATCAAAAATAACATGCGAGATGGGGACAACCCCCTTGGGTTGGGCTTAGCCTCGAACCCAGAGTCTGTTAACAATACAAACTAAATAAACAACAAAAACGCCACCACTCTCTCTCAAGTGAGAGTATACACAGGCTCTCTCTTCGGAGCTAATTCACTAGCGCCTGTCTTTCCACATTCTTGGCGAGTACTGCCTGTCCGCCATGACAGGTGTCCGTCACGGCCCTTCTGGGAAGCTGTGGGTGCCTTCCCGGCGATAGCCCACGACAAAGGGGGGGGAGGGAAAGAATGTTGTCTTCGCGGTAGCGCATAGCGTCGGCTGTGGTGCGGCGCGCTCTGGCCCGCTGACAGCTCCCTTGTCCTGGAATGTGCCCGGAAATTGGGGAGGATAAAGCCTGTTTCCCCGGGGCGGCGGCGGGTCCGGTTGTTCTGGTCGTCACTCAAAGAGCATGGCATAATGTGCCCGGAAATTGGGGAGGATAAAGCCTGTTTCCCCGGGGCGGCGGCGGGTCCGGTTATTCTGGTCGTCACTCAAAGAGCATGGCTGGGTAATTGATGATGCCGCTGTCACGGGTCTCCGTCTACGCCGCGCCGTCGAACGTGGATCCTCGTAGCACACACGGAATGTCACAGTGCACTATAGCGTGAAAGGGCTTTATGAACAATAAAAGGTTTTGTTCGCATGCTTGAGCAAACACACCTGGGTAATTTGATATATTTTAGTAATATTAACAAAACTCCTATTCCAATTCTTATCACAGCACTTTTGCATTGCATATGCCTCGGTCAGCGATACAAAGCAACACAAATTGCAAAATACGCTTGTTGCTTAATTTCTGGACTGTTGCTACCACATGTAGCGCGCATCTTAATCATCGTGATTAGGCTTTTAACCTAATCTTGCCCTCAGTAGCACAGGGCGTGACCTTCACAGTTTACTGCACATGAAATAGTGTACTACTCTGCATCTGTCACTTCGCTTCACAAATTTACCTTTGGTTGTTGTCATCCCTGTGCATGTCTTGCTGTGGAAGGCCCCATGAATGACTGTTGTTTTTTCCGGAAGTTTTGCAGTGAGATCTTACTGTGATGACCCCCATAATGCGCAGGTCCACACGGGACGGAGAGGCAAAGAGACACCGTATGGCTCAGTTTAAACAAACAGATATATTCAATAATTATACATGATTAAGATTCAGAGGCTGCGGCGTCCGAGCTTACGTGCCGACGACTTCATGGGGGCGATGGAGTGGCTCCGGAGTTGGGCTCGAGCGGTTGCTGGCAGAAGCTGCACGCCGTCGGGCTTCGGCGCTGAAGGCCCTCTTGGCGAACGATGTCGTCCTGAGCGTCCCTCTTCCGTACTGCTTGTCGATTTTTATATCCTCTTCTCCACACTCCCTAGGGTGAGGAAGCCCACGCCGGAGGGGAAGGAGGGGGGCTAGGGCTTTCACTTGGGTGCACAAACATACCACCGCACTTATGGTCTCGCCCCCCTCACGTGTTGAGTCCGAGGGAAAGAAGGTTGTCTTCGAGGTAGCGCATAGCGTCGGCTGTGGTAAGGCGCGCTCTGGCCCGCTGACAGTTCCCGCGGGTCACCGGCCTCCGCTCTCCATCCATCAACTGACACTCGCTCCTCAAGGTAAGGCGCGCTCTGGCCCGCTGACAGTTCCCGCGGGTCACCGGCCGGGAAAGTGGTCCCTTGTCCTGGGATGTGCTCGGGAGGCCTCCCCTGGAACCGCCACGGCAATTGGGGAGGATAAAGCCCGTTTCCCCGCGGCGGCGGCGGCGGGTCCGGTTGGGTCCGGTTGGGCTTAAACCCCTTCGTTCTGGTCGTCACTCTCAACGAGCATGGCTGGGTAATTGATGATGCCGCTGTCATCTGGGTCTCCGTCTACGCCGCGCCGTCGAACGCGGAACCTCGTAGCACACACAAGGAACGTCACACTCGCTCACCCTCCAGAAGAATGTTCTCCGAACATTTGAGTCCATGCAGCTCCCCTTGTCTTTCTGAATCGCCTCGCACAGTGCGTCCGACAAAACACTTTTCGCTGCACTCAACACCACTGCACAACACCATATGCCTCCGCTGTCATAACTGGCGTCTCCAGGGGCAGCACTGATCTTCTTTTACAGATAAACATGAAACTCAGCACCCAAGCCTCTCCTTTCTAGTCCAAACTGGACGAAATAAATTTACCACAGTTACAAAGGAGCTCCCACTTCTAGCACGATCACGGCACAGACAAAAATATAGATAACGAAAGGAAGTAGGGCAGGTTCTGCATGCGCTCCGCATGCTCTCCTGTGAAGGTGTTACTTAATGACAGAAAGGTTTAACTACCAACTCCGATAACTTAACACATAAGCACATAGCAATGTTATGAGCTGTGGCATTACACAATTCTAACCAGTTCACAACTCCGCTCTGTTTACGCCATTAGTCCGACTTAGCTTTCCGATTTCGCAGCGGATATCGGCCTTCATGAGTCATACTAAGTAAGTCTGTGACCCTTTGTCTGCTTTGGGACTCGCGAGGGCTCGTGGCAGGAGCCTCTCCTGGCGTTATCTGCGCGGCAACCTCGCGCGCTTCTTCTTCTAGCAATGCATGAAGTAAATCCGGTGGCATTCCGGCCGTCACCTCTGGCGCCTGCCGAACAAATGCAGGAGAGGGCGTTTCTTGCGAACTGTCTGCGCGCTCCGCTTCACTTCTGTCCCCATCAAAATCCGCGCTTTCCCTTTCCTCATTTCGTGAATACTGAACCGGTGCCGACTTGAGGCGATTTGCGTGTATCCTTATCAAGCGCCGGTTCACGTCTCGGACTCTGAAGTTTACCGGAGAAAGCTTCTCGACAACCTCGCACGGTCCTCTCCACTTCGTCTGGAACTTACGAGCTAGCCCAATCTGCCTTTGGCAGTTTTCAATGTACACGCTGTCCCCCACATTAAACGACGCGTCTCTAGCACTGCGATCGTGCACCTCCTTCCTGCGCTTCGCCGCTTTCTTTAAGGCCTCCTTTGCGATGTCCCTCGCCACTTGCAAGCGCGATTCTAGCTCCACCTTATAGTCGTCCAGTGAAGCGTATGGGACACGACGGGGGCCCTCTGGCACTTCACTAGGCTGGTCCGGGTCTCGGCCGTAGAGAAGAAAGAATGGCGATTCGCCCGTGCTCTCGTGTGCTGCGGAATTGTAGGCAAACATTGCATACGGGAGCAACAAGTCCCAGTCCCGCTGGTCGCGCGAAACAATATGCGACAGGAATCCGGCCACGGTTTGGTTCAGTCGCTCCACCGCTCCGTTGCAAGCCGGATGGTACGGTGTTGTCTGCTTCTTAGCAATCTTAAGCAGCCCGCAAACTCTCCTCATTAGCTGCGACACGAAGTTCGTTCCCCGATCTGTCAAGAGTTGCCTCGGGGGTCCATGTCGGAGCACGATCTGTTCGACAAATGCTCTTGCAACCGTGTCTGCCTTCTGATCTGGGAGTGCTACCGCTTCTGCGTATTTTGAAAGGTGATCGACAAATACTAAAATGTACTTGTTTCCGGAAGTGGTCGTGGGCAATGGGCCCATTATGTCCATACCTGTCCGCTCGAAGGGAGCCGAAACCTCAGGGAACGGCTGAATTGGAGCTGGTCTTCGTCCCTTGGGTGTTTTTCTTTCGAGACAGGAATGACACTTCGCACAGTAGTCTCTAACATCCTGTCGCATGCCACTCCAAAAGTACAAACGCTCCACACGCCTGCGTGTCTTCGCTACGCCAAAATGACCGGCGCATGGCGCATCGTGAAACGCGCGAAGAACCCTTTCTGTCCACGACCGAGGTATGACGACTCTCTCCCAAGCGGTTTTCTCTGGTCTCCCTTTCCTGGTTGGCCTCGTGCGCCGACACAGGGTGCCGTCTTTGCCAATGAAATAACCTAGCTGTTCGGGGTGAGACGGTGCGCCCTCTAAGCTTTAGATTATTCGCTTCAGGTCAGGATCTTTGCACTGCTCTGTGCGTAATTCGGCGGGGTCGACTACGGGGACAAACTCATCTATAGCTGCCACGGCAGCTGTGCGGCTGAGTGCATCAGCATTCAGATGCGTCTTTCCTGACTTGTGCTCAACTTCAAAGCAGTATTCCTGCAGGTGTAGATTCCATCTAGCGAGTCGCGAGCTAGGGTCCCTGACACTCACCACCCATTTCAGAGGATGGCAGTCTGTGACTAGCTTTAATTTGCGGCCGTAAAGGTAGCATCTGAAGTGCTTTACTGCCCAGACAACGGCGAGGCACTCCCTTTCCGTAGCTCCGTATTTTTCTCTGTGGGGCTCAGCTGTCGGCTAGCAAAAGCAACGGGATGTTCTTTGCCCTCGATAACCTGAGATAGCACGGCACCAACTGCGAACTTTGACGCATCAGTGGCCATAACGAAGGGCAAATTAAAATCCGGGTGGCGCAACAGCGGTGCACTCATTAGCTTCCTTTTCAGGGCCCCAAAAGCATTCTCCGCGTTTTCGTCCCAGCGAAAGGCGACATTTTTGGCTGTTAAGGCGGTGAGCGGCTTAGCGAGCTTGGCGAACTCCTCTATGTGCCTTCGGTAGTAACCGATCAGGCCGAGAAACTGCCGGACCTGGCGGACGCTAGTCGGGGATGGAAAATCCGAGACACACCTTAGTTTCTCAGGGTCCGGTCGCACGCCGTCAGCTGAAACAACGTGCCCGAGGTATTTCACCTCGTTTTTGAGGAATTGGCACTTAGAGGGCTTCAGCTTGAGACCCGCTCCTCTTAGTCGCACCAAAACCTGCTCAATATCGCGCAAATGGTTCTTAAAACTGTCACTGTATATGATAATGTCATCCATATACACGAAGCACAGCCTCCCCAGAAGACCTGCCAGGATAACATCAGCGGTTCTCTGCCAGACAGCAGGGCTGTTGGCCAGACCCATCGGCATTCTTTTCCATTCATAGTGCCCTGAGGGCGTGTTGAATGCCGTTTTCTCGGCATCTGCCGGATCCATTGCTATCTGCCAGAATCCCGCCGCCATGTCCACTACCGTGAAGTACCTGGCAGAGCCCAGCTGAGAAAGCGTCTCCTGTATATTGGGGATGGGGTATGGATCGATGCGAGTTACGGCATTTAGTTTGCGGTAGTCCACTACCAATCGATACGAGCCATCTGGCTTTTCCACCAATAGTGCTGGTGCTCCCCAGGGTGACTTTGAGTGTTCGACAATGCCGCGATCAATCAGGTCCTGCACCTGCCGCTCCATCTCCTCACGTTGGGAGTAAGGAATCCTGTACGCACGCTGGTAAACGGGCGATGAAGTGCCGGTTTCTATCCTGTGCTTTATAACGCCACAGCAGCCCAAATCCAGGTTGGACGCGGCGAATACTTCCGAGTAGTCGTTCAGCAAACCAGCCAGAGCCTCCCTCTCCCTGGATTTTACGTGAGAAAGATCGAACGACAGCTTTGGAGCAGCCGAAGGACTAGCATGCTCTACAGTTGCGAGTACCGTATCGGTGGGCTCACGTTTCTCTATCGCAGAGGTGAAGAAAGCCAATGTTTTGTTCTTGGGAAGGCTCAGTGGCTGCTGGCTACAGTTAACCACCCGTAGGGGCACTCTGTGGGCGTCATTAACTGTCACGAGGCACGCGGCTGCCTTCAGGCCATTGCTGAGAGAGTCGACCGGCTCAAGCACTCCCACGGCGCCGCTCTCTACATCTGAAGGCACAAACGCGTACAAAATGTGCTCCGACCAAGGAAGGACGACCGCCTCATCGACCAGCCTGACGGCAACCCGCGAATATACCTTCTCCAATGATCCCACTGTTTGACGGGTGTCAACATCGGTAATGCGAATCTCAGCCCCTCTCCTGTTCAAAAACGGAACTTTTGATCCGCCCGCATTAACCTCTTCCTCAGAGAATGAGACTACTACCTTCCCTTTTCTCAAAAAATCATGCCCTAATATACCTGACACTCCGTTTGGCAGAGACACCGTGTCCGGGCATACGTAGCAGGGGTGCTCCAATGCAATTCCGCCGAGAGAGAAGTGTAACCGGTAGAGTCCACTTATGCCAAGAGGATCCCCCGTTATGCCTACAAATTTGGTTGCCATACCACCAGACGCTTCCAACACCTCGCGGTCCCCCTTCCTTCGAAGCGTGTTAAAACTGCTCTCCTTAAGCAATGTCACCTTTGACCCCGTATCTATCAACAATTCCATGCAACAACCATTTAACTTGCAACGCACAACAGGGCATGCCTCGTCGGCCACACAAACTACCACCACCTCATCATCCACTGCTCCCTCCCCACGCTCCTCAGGCTGGGGAGGACTAACTAGTTTTTTGTCTCGGTATCTGGAGCCCCGCTGTAGGCTTGCTTAGGGCGTGTCTCGCCTGCTTCTCTTTGCGGCTCCCCACGGCGCACGTTTTGGCAGAACCTGGCGATGTGTCCGCGACCCTGGCAAGCGAAGCATACGATTTCTTCAAAATCTCGCATACCGCGCCTGTAGCTTTGTGGCGGTCTCCGGTTTCCAGCGAATGAGCGCTGTTGAGCGCGCGCTTCAACCTGGCGTTCTACCTGCTGAGATAGCAGCTGTTCTAAGCGATCTAATCGCTCTGTCAAGAGAGCAACCTCAGGGTTGAGCACCGCTCTCTCTATGACGCGTACTCTCGCTGCGGCTGTCGTTAACGCCTCATTTCGTTCCTCATCCAATGCGGCCTCCACGGCTTAGTCGAAATTGCTCGGCTTGCGCGAGAGCACGAACCGGCGCACGGGGTCTGGCAGACCAGCCACGAACAAAGCGGTCATTTCCTCTTTAAGTATATCCTCCGCATATTTCTTCTTTAGCTGGTCCCCTTCCTCCTCCCTGCTTAACGTATCGCGCGCTAAGCGCTGAAGCCGCGACGCAAACGTTCGCACGTCCTCCCCTACCATCTGTCCGGCGTCACGGAACCTCTGTACCCGCACGTGACGTGGTTCAGTGTCGAAATGCTCAAACGCGAGCTTCTTAAATTCCGCAAATGATTTTGTGGATTTTACTTTTTCGTCTCGCCATGCAAAATCATGAGCAGCTCCTGCCATCTTACACCTCGCCATTCCCAGCATTTGAGCATCGGACCATCCCCCCATTTTCCCAATCTCTTCTATCATGGAAAAGAAATCGCAGATTGGAACCCCTGTCTTATCTCCCGTAAACGTCGGAATGACGCTTCCTAATGCCAGCATGCTTGCTCCGAGCGACGGCTGTGGAGTGGGAGCTCCCTCAGATAAAGACATTTTTTTTTCAAGCCCTCCGGTGCCTCAAGCCTCTCAAATGGGGGTAAAAGTCCCACAATCAGTCCCGTGATTCCCTTTTGATTACAATTTTGAAGTCATGAATGTCGCAGCATTCAGAGGACATTTGCTTTTGAGACCCCACTTCTGACACCAGTGTGATGACCCCCATAATGCGCAGGTCCACACGGGACGGAGAGGCAAAGAGACACCGTATGGCTCAGTTTAAACAAACAGATATATTCAATAATTATACATGATTAAGATTCAGAGGCTGGGGCGTCCGAGCTTACGTGCCGACGACTTCATGGGGGCGATGGAGTGGCTCCGGAGTTGGGCTCGAGCGGTTGCTGGCAGAAGCTGCACGCCGTCGGGCTTCGGCGCTGAAGGCCCTCTTGGCGAACGATGTCGTCCTGAGCGTCCCTCTTCCGTACTGCTTGTCGATTTTTATATCCTCTTCTCCACACTCCCTAGGGTGAGGACGCCCACGCCGGAGGGGAAGGAGGGGGGCTAGGGCTTTCACTTGGGCGCACAAACATACCACCGCACTTATGGTCTCGCCCCCCTCACGTGTTGAGTCCGAGGGAAAGAAGGTTGTCTTCGAGGTAGCGCATAGCGTCGGCTGTGGTAAGGCGCGCTCTGGCCCGCTGACAGTTCCCGCGGGTCACCGGCCTCCGCTCTCCATCCATCAACTGACACTCGCTCCTCAAGGTAAGGCGCGCTCTGGCCCGCTGACAGTTCCCGCGGGTCACCGGCCGGGAAAGTGGTCCCTTGTCCTGGGATGTGCTCGGGAGGCCTCCCTGGAACCGCCACGGCAATTGGGGAGGATAAAGCCCGTTTCCCCGCGGCGGCGGCGGCGGGTCCGGTTGGGTCCGGTTGGGCTTAAACCCCTTCGTTCTGGTCGTCACTCTCAACGAGCATGGCTGGGTAATTGATGATGCCGCTGTCATCTGGGTCTCCGTCTACGCCGCGCCGTCGAACGCGGAACCTCGTAGCACACACAAGGAACGTCACATTTCTCTAAAATAGCAGAGGTAGAGTGCGCACCAGGACATGCAAGAAAATCGGAGGCTTCAGAAATGACTCGCTCTGCTTCGAGCACAGTCTTCGCAGCACCTTCAGCAACGAGTTTTCGCTTGAGGAATGTTCTGTACGTAATCTCGGTCGCACTCAGGCTGAACAGAACAGCCCTTTCAGAGGTCACCGTGCCAGAACTTGCTTCCAAGCTTGACAGTGCATAAACAGTGCCTTCGTAGTCGGAAAAATTATGCACTGACCAGTACGCTGAAGGGGTCTTAAGGTCCCTGAGATTGTTTGAGTCAAGAGCTGGCCATTGCGTGCACTCCACTGCCGACTCGTCGTCGCAGTTTCCACTGTCGTGCACGGCCGTAGGTACACTCGTGCAGGCTTTCTTCCTTTTGCAGCCCGGGCTTTCGAGCACGGTAGACGTGCCACGCTTGCGTGGTGCACGTTTCGGGGGTGCCTTTGAGCTCAAATACTTCGGCGTATTGGGCAAAAGCGTGGGCACTGCTTCCGGTGTGAGCGCGGGCACTCCGCGCGCGATTCTCACTTCTTTGCCGGCCACTACGTGCACGTAGTCACGAAGTATGTACCGTTCTTCAAAGTGCAGCTCACAAACTGCGCAGTTCTCATCCAGAGGCTTGTCAGCGCGATGGAGGTTCCGCTCCCAGGCTTTCCTTCGAACCGCATCTTTCGGGACGCTGAACAACGACAGCTTCTTCTCGGCTGGGACGCCCGCGTAGCCGGTGCGACATCCCGGTGCGTAGCAGTGACGATGCCTTCGATTAGGCATGCCACACACTTTGATGGTAACTGCAGGGTAAAACAGTGATCACAAAAGAACGAGCTACGCAAAGAAAACCGCCGCCGCTAGCTGCTCGAGAACATTCCTGACGCTTCGTCTGCTCCGGCGCAACCCAATCCACTTCGACCGCAGCGCCACCGCAGCATTTTCAACGCGGAGCGCCTCACCTCCTAGCAAGCGCGGAGGCGGTTATTCGGCCCACTCGAAACCTTTCTAGTACACTCTACTACCGACGCGCAATCGCTTGTGTCTGCGGCTGCGTTCCAATACTCTAGACGTCTAACAAGACGTCTAGTGTGACGTCTAGGAAGCAGTCTACATGTCCATGTATTGGAACTTGTCTACTGCTCACGCCGCCTCGCGGCATAATAATGTAACTAAAGCTTATGAACAGTTGTACTACTATTTTTCACAAACTGAGCAATAACGATAATTAAAAACGTGTTTTCAACAAGTTTACACATTTCTTCTGCAATGACTTTGCGCGTAAACCGGACTGGTGGATGTGCCTATCGGTCAGTCTACTTGTAGCAGACGGGGCCGCTCCCCGAAGACGACGCTAAAGAGATATGAGATTATTCTTTTATTATTGATGCTAAACTGTACATGCTCCTCGAACGTGCTCGTTCAGACGGTCCTGTAAACATAAGAAAGAATACGAAAGACTGTAATCAATTTGCGCGAAATGCGATACGGCTAATATACACTGCAATCGGAAAACACATACGTGACATTAAACCTGCTGTCTGCCGTACGTGGCACTCGGAGACAGCGAGAGACCAAAATACAGCAGCGATCTTTAATCCTGCAAAGACTAAAATCAATTCGCAACATACCGGTGTATTTGTTCCGAGAGTGTAGAGATAAAAAAGAACGCACGCGAAAGAGTTGATGCAACTAATACAGCAACAGAAGAACACATTTGTTAACCGTCACGCCAGCCGTCTTAACGCCCGTCGAGGAAACCAACGACAGCGACGAGTATTCTCTAAAATCAAGGTGCTAATTAAGATCCAGCATCGTCAGATGCCGGATCACGTAAACAGACCTACAGCGTCCGCTGCTGCAGCAAAGCTCTCAACTGCACGATTTTTCCTACGTGATTCACTGCTAGGAATCGCACGTCCACGAAGATTAATTAGCCACTAGTTTGCGTGCCAAATAACATAATGAAATGACTCACATTTTCCTTTCCTATAGTCCGTGTACACTCCGACGCCCGCAAGAGTACGACTCGCTCATCCGCGTACATCAGCTCCGCCATCTTTAGACAGCAAGTTAGCCTGCAGCGATGTGGACTTCGGCGAAGCAGTCTTATGAGACTGCTTCGCCGAGAAATGGAACGCGTCCCAAGATGGCGGCTGTCCGGCTAGACGTCTAAGTAGTCGTCTACTTGGTACTATTGGAACGCAGCCTGCGTGACGTTTTTTTCGCTTCGCCCTCGTTGTCAACCGGATGTGGGGTCACCGCGCCTTTCTCGGCCTGTCCCTAGAGGGCCTAGGGAATCGCTAGGGCCGGCCGGCCGGCCGCCGGGCGGGCGTGATCCGCGGGCATTCCCTTCATGAGCCTAGGCGGCGGCAAGCGCGTTTCGGGAGCTGTCCAGGTATCGCTTTTTTGCGTGGTGCGCTCGTCGGCGACAGCCAGCTGAAATTTCTGTACAGTTCTCGCTTCCACGACATTATGACGACCCGCATAAAGGTACGCATTTTATCTCAAATTTCGCTTCATGGAGCGCTGTACCGCTTACCTACATGCCTTGCGCATTCCAGGACCTCGTTTTACTGCTGCAGGAGCGCGTGGCTAGTGTCGTGCTGGTGTTCAAAGTTTTGCCACGCCATTACGACGACCCACATAAGGCGCGGTTTGAGGACCGCCGGCGCCGCCAGCTGAACCGCCGTCTGCCAGTGCAGTGCAGCTTTGTTTAATTCCTTAGATACTTCTCGCGCTTTGTCGAAATCGACGGCAGCCGTGAAAATTTACATATTAGACCTCGCTACAGCATTATCCCAGCGCAGTGCGCCTTTGTTTCTTTGCGTTGGCAAGCGTTAAAAGCGCGCGCCGTCTCGCGCTTTGTCCAAGTCGGCTCTAAAACTCGCGCTAGGCCTCGTTGCCGGGTTGACAAAGTGCATGGCTTTGTTCCTTTCAATGGAACGCCTCTGCCACTACAGTCGGCGCCCTTAAATTTATGATCGCTGTCAGCTTCAACAGCAAGTCCAAGAAAAGTTATGACGATCGCGCGGTGTGGCAATCGGCGGTAGAGACAAAAAACTCGTGCTTGTAGCTACAGACTTACCCAGCTCCAGTGCGCCTTTGTTTATTTCCGTACCGACTACTCGCGGTTTGTAGAAATCGACGCCAGCCGTGAAAATTTACATATTAGACCTCGCTAGAGCATTAGCCCAGCGCAGCGCGCCTTCGTTTCTTTGCGTTCTAACTTGTATGCAGCACACCTTTGTTTGCTCGTTACTTCTGTTCTTTTCAGTCGTTTCCTGAATCCGTCCAAAGAGCCGGGCTAGGTGGATGATTGTTCGCCGTCAATGGAACCACATGGCGATCGCATTGCATACAGCACGACTTTGGTCCCTGTGTTTTTTAAATAAAAACATCAGATGTCGAAGGTCATGGTCGTGTCCGAGGATTGCTTCGACAGCTGGGGCAAAACCGTGGCGACCGCACACGCTGGGTCGCCGCTGCCAAGTGAAGAGGCACAAAACGGCTGTCAACCTTAATAAAGGCCCTTCTCGGGGCCGCCTCAGTGTTTCCTGGCAGATCACGCGCTTTGCACCCTGTGCACGTGTTCTCCACATTTCCAATAGGTCTTTCAAACCCTGCAGAAGGCTTGGATTAGGAACTGCTAATATTAAGATGGTGCATGGTACTTGAGAAACAATAGCGGCTACAATGGCAAAGGTGAAGCAGGGCTGGAGTTACACGCAAATAAAGAAAGGTTGGGGGTACCTAGATAACAAGCTGAAATGGTCTTTGACAGGACTCCTAGTTTTTCGATATAAAAGACTCAAATAATGCATATTCAAGAGTCTATCAAGGTTTTTGTAGAAGTATACTCTAAGCACTTTCCCTTCAAAAACATTACGCAGTCGAAACGAATAAGAAAACCATGGATCACGCCAGAGCTCAAAAGAATGATAAAGCGCAAAAGCAAGTTGTACCATGCCTTTTTGAATAATCCCTCTCTAGAATCTCTAATCTTATTTTAAAAAAAAACAAGAAATTAACTAAATGCTGAGCTTAGGCGCGCTAAGATTGTGTAACATGAAAAACTGTTCTCTGATGTTAGAATGAAATATTCAGACGCTGTCTGAAAAGTTGTAAATAACTGGTTATGTAGCAGTACGAAAAATGCGCCAACTCAACGAATAATCTATAAGGGCTCTGAATTATCCGGTCAGGCTCTTGCTGACCATTTCAACAGCAATTTTTAACCACCCATTTATCTATGATGGATCTACCTGAAGTTCCTTCATCTTGTAGCCCTTTCGAAAGTCTTTTCCTTGAGCCCACCAGTGAGACCGAAGTATGTACAGCCTTCACGAATTTAAGTAATAGCAAATCCTTAGATGTTGGCAATATTCAGAAAACAGTAAAATATGTACTATCTTTTATTATAACTGTGCTTGCATACATCTTCAATTTGTTAATTGAAACGGGAGTTTACCCGGAAGAAATGAAGAAAGCAAGAGTGACAGTTGTGTTTAGAGGGGGAGATAAAGATGTAGTGTCCAATTATAGACCAATATCTGTGATTCCAGTCTTTGCAAAGGGCTTGGAAAAAGTAATCTTTTCCCGTCCAGTGAACTTTTTAATGAAAAACAAAACCTGTCTGATGCTCAATTTGGCTTCCGAAGGGGCAAGTCGACGGAAACGGCTTTGTTATCACTTAAGGAATGTATCCTGCAAAACACTGAAGCAGGTATTCTCACTGTCGGACTCTTCATTGATTTTAGTAAGGCTTTCGATTCCCTAAACCATCAAATTTTAACTCAGAAAATTTCTCAAAACGGAGTTCGTGGAACACCTTTAGACCTCATGAAATCATACCTGCAAAATCAAAAACAATCTGTGTATATCCACAGTCATCAGTCTTCTTTTCTGGCGCTACGAAATGGTGTGCCTCAAGGCAGCATTTTGGGCCCGATGCTTTTTAACATCTATATAAATGACATTGTGCATATTTATGACAAAGCGAAATTTGTTATATACGCCGATGATAGCAGTATACTAATCTCTGGTCACGACATAAACAAGTTAATTGAAGAGTGCAACGTAATCCTTACGAAACTAGAGAACTGGTCCTCTTCTAATTGCCTCCAAATAAACCCTACAAAGAGTAAGGTAATAATTTTCCGTGCAAGGAACAAGCCAGTCGAACTACAACGCGCTCCTAAATACGCAGGTCAAGAAATTCAAATTGTAGACAGCCACAAAATCCTTGAAGTTACTTTCTCGTCGCATCTCAGGTGGGATCGGCATGTGGAAAATATTTGCAAAAAGCTCTCTTCAGTAGCAGGTGTTCTAACACGATGTCGATGGCTCCTCCCCACTCAGGTGAAAATTCAAATTTATCATGCTCTTTTCGGTTCCGTAACTCTGTTTGGGCAACCACCACAAAAACAAATGTGATAAAAATACAGGTTCTGCAGAAGAAAATGATCCGCTACATTGCAAACCTTCCTTACCTGTCTCTCCAACGCAAAATGCTTTTAGAAATTATAACATAGTTCGTTTTGAACATATATATGTTTTTCGCATTTTGAGGTTCTTTTACCATTCTTCTCCTGCTTATAGAGATTTCTTAATACGTACTACACATTTAAGGACCGCTTCGAATCGACTCTACACCTGAAACACCGATCTCTGGTATATTCCATATTTTCGAATTAATTATAAACTGCAAACGCTTGAACACAATTTACCGACCACTCTTAATAAGCACAAAGTTTTGGATAGTGTTAAACCAAGCGAGTTAAAAATGTATTTTGTTAATATATAGCCAGGTTGCATTTTATGTTCCTTTGTTGTCTGCCGGTGCCATGTATGCCTATTGAGTGTTTCTTTTCTCTTTATTTTTCTCGGGTCTTCTCTTTGTTTTCATGCGTCTGTAAACTATTGTTAGTGAACATACATGCTCATTGTTTTCATTGCATTTAATCTATATGTCACTTGCTTCGTTGTTTTTGTGGTTGTTCTAATATATATATATATATATATATATATATATATATATATATATATATATATATATATATATATATATATAATATATATATATATATATATAAAAACAGACAAGTTAAAGGAAATGAGGGGCCCGTTTGACAAAATTATGAAGGGAGCCAACAGTCACCGAAACCAAGGTGCATAGGGGAACGTTAATTTTTGTTTAATGTGTTATGCTTATCAGTGGGATAATAATACTTAGATTAATAAATCGCTTAAAGAAAATTACTTATAAAGCAGCAGAAAAAACAACCATGCCGCCGGTGGGATCCGAACCCACGACCTCCGAATATCGCGTCCGGTGCTCTTACCCAACTGAGCTACGGCGACGGCTGTCCAATCTGCTGCTCTCGTGGGTATTTATGTTTACTGGGTGTAAGCGAGCCTTGAGAGTGTTCACCAGCGCCACCCTCGACCACAGCGGCGGACGTAGCACGTCCTGTAATACCGCGAGCGTGACGTAGAACGTCAACTAACGGCGAGGGCGGAAACTGTGCGAGAGCCCTCTTATGCTACCTATGGCATCAAGACTGCAAGAACCGAGACCCTCTTTCAGCTATTATTAGACAAGTTAAAGGAAATGAGGGGCCCGTTTGACAAAATTATGAAGGGAGCCAACAGTCACCGAAACCAAGGTGCATAGGGGAACGTTAATTTTTTTTTCAATGTGTTATGCTTATCAGTGGGATAATACTACTTAGATTAATAAATCGCTTAAAGAAAATTACTTATAAAGCAGCAGAAAAAACAACCATGCCGCCGGTGGGATCCGAACCCACGACCTCCGAATATCGCGTCCGGTGCTCTTACCAACTGAGCTACGGCGACGGCTGTCGAATCTGCTGCTCTCGTGGGTATTTATGTTTACTGGGTGTAAGCGAGCCTTGAGAGTGTTCACCAGCGCCACCCTCGACCATAGCGGCGGTCGTGGGTTCGGAGGTCGTGGGTTCGGATCCCACCGGCGGCATGGTTGTTTTTTCTGCTGCTTTATAAGTAATTTTCTTTAAGAGATTTATTAATCTAAGTATTATTATCCCACTGATAAGCATAACATATTTAAAAAAAAATAAACGTTCCCCTATGCACCTTGGTTTCGGTGACTGTTCGCTCCCACAGTTTCCGCCCTCACCGTTAGATGACGTTCTAAGTCACACTCGCGGTATTACAGGACGTGCTACGTACACCGCTATGGAGGAGGGTGGCGCTGGTGAACACTCTCAAGGTTAGCTTTCAAGCAAAAAATATAAATACCCACGAAAGCAGCAGATTAGACACCGGTCGCCGTAGCTCAATTGGTAAGAGCACCGGACGCGATATTCGGAGGTCGTGGGTTCGGATCCCACCGGCGGCATGGTTGTTTTTTCTGCTGCTTTGTAACTAATTTTCTTTAAGCGATAGATTAATCTTAGTATCATTATCCCACTGATTAGCACCACACATTGAAAAAAAAAAATTAAACATTCCCTTATGCACCTTGGTTTCGGTGACTGTTGGCTCCCTTCATAAGTTTGTCAAAACGAGTCCCTCATTTCCCTTACCTTATCTGCTAATTGCTTAACGAGGGTCTCGGTTCTGGCAGTCTTGATGCCATAGGTAGCATAAGAGGGCTCTCGCACAGTTTCCGCCCTCACCGTTAGATGACGTTCTACGTCACACTCGCGGTATTACAGGACGTGCTACGTCCACCGCTATGGACGAGGGTGGCGCTGGTGAACACTCTCAAGGTTAGCTTACAAGCAAAAAATATAAATACCCACGAAAGCAGCAGATTAGACAGCCGTCGCCGTAGCTCAGTTGGTAAGAGCACCGGACGCGATATTCGGAGGTCGTGGGTTCGGATCCCACCGGCGGCATGGTTGTTTTTTCTGCTGCTTTATAACTAATTTTCTTTAAGCGATAGTTTAATCTTAGTATCATTATCCCACTGATTAGCACCACACATTGAAAAAAAAATTAAACATTCCCTTATGCACCTTGGTTTCGGTGACTGTTGGCTCCCTTCATAAGTTTGTCAAAACGAGTCCCTCATTTCCCTTACCTTATCTGCTAATATATATATATATATAAATATATATATATATATATATATATATATATATATATATATATATATATATATATATATATATATATATATATATATAGAAAGAGAGAGACAGAGATTTAAGAGAAGTGGGCACTTCTGCAGCGACACATTTATTTATCAACGTTTCGACCGCGGTGCGTACTTTTTCAGGACTGTAGTGATCTCGCGTCAAATGGACGTTTTAAGTTTGTGAGCTGCAGAGCGGGGCAAAAGGAGTGTAACAAGCAAATAGCAACAACAGTTAAAAAAATTGAACAAAGAAGTAAAAAAATAAAGTAGGGGGGCGGGGAGCAGACAGGGACAAGATTGGGGGAAGGAGCAAAAAATAAAAAGAAAAGAAAAAAGGGGGGAACTATTATAGTAAGGAAGGACGGGGTAAAAAAAGGAGATGGCGAAACGAGAGAAAGGGAGAGGAAGACGGTGCCCGCGATATGGGCAGCGCGGCAACCACAGGCGTACGAAAGCAAAACGTGCAAACAAAACACAAACAAAATGCACAAACACAAAGATGGGCGCCGCTGCAGATGCGTGGCCAAAGAGGCGCCGCTGCGCAAATGACACTGGCAGCGATCAACAGGCCAAACCAGGCGCCTTTTGGGGGTCTCACTAATTTCCGGTGAGCCGAGGGCTAGAACGTTAAGGAAGGAGTGGGCTACGTTAACGAGCACATGTGTAAGAACTTACTCAGGGGGTCTGGGTTTCACTGAACGGTGCACCCCTCTCCCTGGGCGGGTCGTTGAACCGACCTCGCCGGGAATACTTGTTTGTAGGGGAGGAGGGCTGGGCTAGCTGTGTACAAAGATTTCAAATTGTCGGAAAAAAGTAAGGAAAGAACGTCAAAGGTTATCAATACTGCACGAGGCAAGATAGTGTAAGTAAGGAGGGGTATGATTTCCTGGGATATACACTAGGAGTTATAAAGGGTATATCTGAGTTAGCCAATTAACGAGAGGTGTAGTATTATTTTGTTTGGAGGTCGTGAATAAAAGAAAGGATATCAGGCTTTTCGTTAAGACATTCTTGAATAGTATTAAACTTGTGGATAAAGTAGAATTCACGTTGTTCACGTTCTCCCCTGTTTTTGAAGCCCCCTTGAATAATTATTTCTTTTAGTTGGTCAAATGGGTTTCCTTCTGAGTTTACATGCTTGGATAGGGGAAGATTGGGGAGAGACTTGGTGTGTGCGCGGTGATTGTTAAATCGAATGCGGAATGCAGTGTTTGTATGTCCTATGTATTGCTGGTTACACACAGTGCATTCAAGAAGGTAAATAATGTTTGATGTGTCGCAGTCAAACTTGCCGTTGATTGAATGCTGGAAAACTGACCTCGTACTAGTTGCGGAACAAGTAGTCTTCATGTGCTTGCAAACTTTGCAGCGACCTTTACCACAGGGCTGGCATCCATATTTTGGGGGTTTTGTGTTCCTTGGAGTGGACTAGATGGTTCTGAATGCTTTTGGCACGCCTGTAAATCACGCGGGGTGCGCATGTAAATATTTTCAATAGTCGTTGACTTTGCTGGAGAATATTAAAGTGCTCATTAAGTATTCTGTTTATGTTTGGTGCGTTACTGTTAAATGTGAGAATAAGGTTTGTAGTGTAATCATTCGGTTACCTCTTCGGTGCCCCTGGAGTATTTGACTACGGTTCAGATTTGAAGCTCTGCTTATGGCGTGATCAATAAAAGAACGTGGATAGCGCTGCGTTGAGAGAACGTAGACATTTTTAATGCTTTTTTATGCGTATATGTAAACATTTTTTTTTGCTTGAAGTGCGTTTGTCGTGTACTGCCATTTCAGAGGCACTTGGGCACAGTCATGCTGCTTTTTAGCAGCTTTTAGCCCTTGCATCTCTCTAGGATGTAACTTGCATTCTGTAAAAATGAAATTAAATTGCATATGGAAGAGAAAGACAAGGTTTCATTTTGCAGTGTAAGCTTGCTCTATAGAATGAACAGAGAACGTTGCCTCACACTGCTTGGGCCTGTCGTTTGACCCCTCGTTTACCCCACGGAAAAAAAAGGACGTCTCTAGGAAACTATTTGCGGGATCTTTCCTCTGCTTCAGGAGGGGAGGGGAAGGGGGGGGTTGATGGCCTCCCTTTTGTCGGGTTCGCCGCGACACGCGACGGACAAGACGACGAAAGCAAGCGGGCAAAGCTGCCTTTCCGAAATTAACTGTCACTTGCAGCGCTGTGTGTTGTGTCTCCTCTTCTTTGTCCCGTCTGTCGCGCTGTTATGGATCATCGTTAGGTGCCTATAGCTGTGTTTGGATTCCAGGAAAGTAGCAGCCGACCTTTGAATTCTCCTCGCCCATTCCCACGGGGCTCCGCGTGCCATGTCGCAATGTGCGGTGCAAAGAGCAGTGTGCAGAGTTTAAATGAAATAAGTATGAAGCTATACAATGAAGCCAATTACAGATAGCTAGAGGAATTGCAAGAGCATGCTGTGTGATGCTAGTTATCTCAGTGAAAACTAATGCAGCCAACTATTATTTCGTATTTTTTTTTACCCAACAGACATGAAAGGTCTGAAGATGAATTAGTACCAAACACATCGCTGCATCAGTTGTGATTCCTGAAAAAAGTTGTACCAACATATAAATGCCCATGTCGTGATAATCAAGAATACTGAAGAATTAAGGAAAATTAAAACATTTTTTTTGTTCGGGCTCACACACCTGCTACAAACATCTTTATACGTAGCAATTTAAATCACTCTGTAGGAAGCTTTTTGGGTAAAAAGTACAGTATGGCAGAAAGGAGTCTTTAGGAAATGCACTGTGTAGAAATAGCCATACCAATTCCATGTCATCGTTCGATAAATGTAACAAATACCGTGCAAAGAAGCTTGCTTCACAGAATAGTTGCAAGTTACTGGTTGCAGACCGCTCTGCAGTCACTGGACTGTGATTGAGTATGCACTGCATGACAGTGCGTGGATTGCAGGACAGTTAACCAACAAAGAGCTGCTTGTACATATCGTTTACCACACATATAAACATCATCAATGAAACAGGATGCTATGTGTAACTTTTTGACATGTTCCTTTCGGCAGCCTCTAAAAATGTTTCCGCATAAATGAGCTGGCTTGGTTTGCAACAATATAACCACGGTACTGCTGTAACTTGCCACATTTTCAAATTGTATGAAAATCATTGCATGTGAGGGGTCAACACCTATCCTGTTTCTTGAAGGTCACGTTGCTTTGTTGGCAATGCTTGGACAACCATGGCCAGCTTTCCGCATTCATGTGCATAGGGTATGCCCATTACGTGCATGCCTTTCCACCTAGTAATGGCTTACATTGCAAACACACAAAAAAACACACAGAGCACAAGTACAGATAGTGTTTGTAGTCCACACTCTTCTTCACCTCAGTAAATATGGCACAATCCCACGCGGGGGGATTGGCCAAGGTACAGTGGAGATTTGCCAATGAAGTATTTGGACGGGAAAAAAAAAGACGTGAGGCGGCGGCGTAGAAGACGGAATCAATATAAAGATAGGAAAATTGAATTAAATTTAAGAAATATGAATTACCAGGAATAGAATCAAGCATTTTGGACATGAGACAGAATTTTGTATACAGCTAACAAGGTAACCGATCAGTCGCACTTAAGTAATCATGAAGGTAGCCACAAACACTGCTTAACTGGAATTCATTGGCGCTCGCACCGAACGAGAGAAGAACTGGAAGAGACAGAGGGAGTCCTAACCTCGAAAGAGGGACCTCCAAATACTGCTTTCCTTGAACTGCGAACCGTCGGCAAGAGAGGAGAAAATGGTGGCAATGTTTCGACTTGCCCACATGAGGCACAAAGGTTTGTTGCAGCGAACCCGCATCTGCGTAAGTACAAATTTAAGTGAGGGATTCTGCATCGCAGAAGCGTCATTGACACCTCAAAACGCCTTGATTTACACCACCGGACATCCCATGGGTACTTTAAGTGGTGAAAATTCACGGTATTGAGCATCGGATCACTCAAGCTGGCTGAAATATGTTGGAACAACTGGAAACGTGAAGTTTCCAACAGAATTAGGTGAGGGACGGGTAGATTACAGGAGCGCTGAGAGCTGACCTTGCCAATAAATCAGCCACCTCGTTAAAATAGACCCGAATGCCTGCAGGTACCCGGACAAAGTGGATCTCATGCACTGGGCATGGAACAAAAAACCTAAGCGGCCGATTCAATAAAGATTTTCCGGAGTTTTGGAGAGAGCCTCAAACTGAAAGGCAGTCTGCAAGAATAAGAACCCGTGCTACATGTCTGGGAATTTTGAGAAGAACCAAACCAATAGCCAAAAACTCTACGAAGAATATAGAAGTATAATCAGGGATACGATCGGAATAGCTCCAAGCCAGATCCTGCGAATATATCCCAATCGCCGCCTCCTCACAGCTGCCGGAGGCATCAGTGGAGAGAACAGTATGATGAGGAAAATTGTGTAGGTGTTCAGAAAGAAGACCATTTAGGATATTTGCGGGCATATGTTTCGCATGGGACGGGTAATTATGGTCGTAATAGGAGGCGGGGTCAGCCTGCGTATCAGCAACTAGTGGCAAGGAGATCAGATCAACCTGAAGCGGAGCTTGCGTGAACCTAACTTGCTGAAGCTGATAGTGTGGCCAATGTTGCTGTTGTTGTTAGCCTATGAAAAGATGGCACATACCCACACTGGGCGATCGGCGAAGAATCCGGTGGCTATTCATCCGTACTCAATTAACGAAAAAGAAAACCACGCGGGAACGCAACACTGGTGGATGTGCTGAATTTCAGGAATAGACCGTGCAACAGGTAACAAAAATATTCCTAAATCATATTTTCCATTGCATAATGAAGCATGACTGTACCAAAGCAATGTGATATAAGTGAAGCATTTCATTCCATTCGTGACAGAAATAAGTTATGAGGTTTGTTGAATAATTTAAGGGATTTTTGATGCAGCTAGTACGGGTCATTTCAAGTTATAGCTCAAGATTACAATCACATCTGATATAGACGACACGCATGCTATGAAAGCAAGATAATTTTTTCCTTTTTTTATGAGAAATGCACAGGCAGTTTCAAGGCTTGCTTAACAATTTGATTTCTGACGTATACACAAAGGCATGCCTATAAATTATTCGTGTGTTACACCAGAACCAACACTACTTAAGTTGGTAAATCATGTTCATTACCTGTGTGTCATTAATAGCAAACGTATACTAATGCTGCTAATCCTATAGAAGAACAAACAGCGGTTTTATGAAGACGTTAAGTAATACATGATACCGTTGTGTCCATCAGGTAATGAACTTTGCGGTAGTTTCAGTTTCTATTCTCTTATTTTCAGTTTCAGTTCTCTTACTTTCAGTTTCTCTTCTTCAGAGTTTCAGTTTCAGTCACATGCATGTTGCTTGACACCACGTATACGTGACGCAGGAAAAGTAGAGGGGGGGGGGGGGCGGAAACTTGGCGTCAGCATGACATCGTTCGCTCCGGTGTCTCGTTCGATCTTGCATCTACAATACAACAACGTGCCGACGAGGTAAACCTTTACTATGAGTTTCACGGGATCTTACGCCCCCTCGTACATTCCTGGAAACCCCGGGTCAGCCACCAATAAGATGGAACCAGTGGGAGGCACTGTTTTCTACCTACTTAGAGGCGTCTGGCGCCTGAGTTTGCTGCATCCCGGCGCAAAGCTATGCTTCTGCATTCGCGCGGCGTCGAAGGTCAGCGTCGTTGCGGAGCGCCTCCCGCCACGGGCGCAATTTTAAAACGAAGGAGCCGGGACCTCAATTAAATGAAGTTACGAAAGGCGAAGACGCGTTTCTAACCGCGCTCAACACTTGCGACCGTCTGTTCTCAGCCACGACGGAACGCCAACGTGGTTTAAGATATGTTTACAGAACCCTGGTGAGCCTGTCAGAGGTTTATATTGCTCACTTACGCGAACTTGCGAAAAATTGCGACTTCGACAATTCCTGCCGCTCCCCGCGACTGCTCGGTGAACAGGGGCGACAGCGCGTTTTCCTCTCTCTCTTTATTTCTCTTTCTTCCTTTTCTAGTATTTCTCTTTCGTGCCCATCTTCTTTTCAGCATCTGATTGCTTGTTGCTCTGTTCATGTGCCGGACATGTGTGCCAATTCCAACTCCTTAAGAAGAGGAGCAAGATCGCTGCAACTTCAGTCTCGAGAAAGGACAGGATCTGTTCGAAACGTCGACTCAAAATAAATGTCTAAATGAAGAGTTTCTCAACTTTGCGCGTGCGCACGCAAGCACACACACACACACACACACACACACACACACACACACACACACACACACACACTATATATATATATATATATATATATATATATATATATATATATATATATATATATATATATATATATATATGTAAGGCTAAAGAAGAAGATGCGTCTGATGATTTGAAAAGACGAAGACGAGGTGACAGTGTTCTCGCGGGTTTTTGCCAGCGCTACGCTTGTGTGTCTTTTGCCGATCTGATCCCAGACTGCTGCCGTTGCCGTTCCCGTCGCCCCAGTACCTCGTAACAAACCCCCCCGTTACATTTGGTGGAGGTGCCGGGTAAAAACATCGGCCCTGGAGCTCCGTAGTCGTGCTCTCCCGGCGCGCACGATGCCTGAGGACGTCCAACACCAGGCCGTACAAGTGGGCCAGGCTGTCATCTGTGCCGGCTCTCTTCGTCAACGGGACCCGACCATTTTCAGCGGGACTGACGAAAACGATGTGGAAGATTGGCTCACATCGTACGAGCGGGTGAGCGTATACAACAAATGGGACGATGTGACGAAGCTAAACAACGTCATCTTTTATCTCGCCGGTGTGGCTAACCTCTGGTATCGCAACCATGAGGCAGATATTCAAACCTGGTCCATTTTTAAGACTAAATTTGCAGACGTATTTGGTCGACCGGCTGTCAGGCAACTCCGAGCCGAACAGCGATTGCGTGAACGATCTCAGCAGGCTAGTGAAAGCTTCACTAGCTACATTGAAGATGTCGTCGACTTGTGCAAGCGGGTCAACGCTCGTATGTCGGAAGCCGACAAGATCCAACACATCTTGAAAGGCATCGATGACGACGCTTTTCAGATGCTTCTAGCGCGCGACTTGCGTACCGTTGCTGAAGTCGTCACGCTGTGTCAAAGCTTTGAGCAGTTGCGCAAGCAGCGGATTCTGACACGCCAGCGGCCACAGCAGGTTGAGTCGCTCGCTGGGCTCACGCCTGCTCCTGACCCCTCGCTGCTACAGCAGATTAAAGACTTCGTGCGGGAAGAAGTGGCACGTCAACTTTCTGCCGAGCGCTCACGACCGACCATCATATCTGACTCCAGCGCTCCGACATACAATTCAAGAGCAAGTTGCTGAGGCTCTTCCACCGGCTCATCCGTCACCACCTGTCACGGTTCCGCTGACACACGCTGACGTTGTCGCCAGACCACAACCTGTGGCGGCTCCGCTCACATATGCCGAAGCCGTCGCTGACCGCCTCCTGTCGCGGCTCCAGTGACATATGCCGATGTCGTAGCAAGACCGCAGCCGCCAATCTATAGTGCGCCTCCGGCGCATTTGCGAGGGCCAGTGGCTTACCGACGACCTACTCCAAGGGTCAGCGATTCCTGGCGCACAACGGACAATCGGCCGATTTGCTTCTTTTGTGGTCTCCCAGGTCATGTAGCTCGGCATTGCCGCCGTCGTCTCCCGGACGCGGAAATTCCTCCCCAAGCTCCTGGGTACTGGCCCCCACCGAGTCAGTACTCTGTACCAGCTGCGCCGCCGCAAAGTCGTACTTCCTCGCCGGACCGTTCTACCCTCTCCAGCCGCCGGCCCTCTTCTCCACGACGCCGGTCTATTTCGCCTATGCGACGTCGCCCCACCGCTAACCAGGGGGAAAACTAGGCGCCGCAGTTCCTGAGGCGAGAACTGCGTCCACAACGAACTTCGAAAGGCCTCATCCGTCAGCCGCTAACCTCATTGAAATTTCCGTCGACGGCGTTTCTGTCATGGCGCTTGTCGACACTGGCGCTTCCGTTTCCGTCATGGACGCAAAGCTGTGTAGTTCTTTAAGAAAAGTAAGGACGCCAATTGCTGGACGCTCACTGCGCACCGCCAGCGCTCAGAACATCCAGCCGTCAGCAGCGTGTACCGCTCGCGTTGTAATCCAGGGGACCATTTATGCCGTCGAATTCGTCGTACTGCCCTGCTGTTCTCATGCTGTTATCCTGGGCTGGGATTTCCTATCGCGCCATGCTGCTATCATCGATTGTGCTCGAGCTGAAGTCGAGTTCTCTCACCTGCCCGAAGCTGTCTTGGACACTGCCCCTCCTGGTGCCTGTGTTAAGGCCCTAGTTGCCGAAGACATTGACCTGCCTCCCTGCTCTTCAGTCCTCGTACCCCTCTCTTGCGGCCCTCTTCGCGACGACACTGTCCTCTTCACTCCGTCCCCTATCTTTCTGCACCGCAAGTGTCTGCCTCTGCCATACGCTGTACTGACTATATCCGCTGGCCTCTCCGTACTGTTCGTGTCTAACCCATTCTCGTTCCCCAACGCCTTGCGCCTAGGTGAATGTCTCGGCACGGTACAACCATTCGCGTCTCTTCTCATCCGCGAAGAGACGGACGACGCGCCGCACCTCTCCATAGCCGCACTCAGCCCACCTACTGCTGCGCCCGATCCCTCCTCAACCGAAGCATTCCTTCGCTCCATCGACGACAACCTTCCAGCGCCGCAAAGGGCACAGCTTCTCACTTTACTTAATCAGTTTCGCTCATCATTTGACTCACATCAAAGCTCCTTGGGCCAAACTTCCACTGTCACCCATGCCATCGACACAGGTGACCACGCACCGCTGCGACAACGTCCCTATCGTGTGTCTGTCGCCGAGCGCCAAGTTATTGAAGACCAAGTCGACAAGATGCTCCAGAGCGGCGTCATTCAGCCCTCAAGCAGCCCATCGGCGTCGCCTGTGGTGCTCGTCAAAAAGAAGGATGGCTCCATACGCTTCTGTGTAGATTACCGCCGCCTTAATAAGATTACGCGCAAAGATGTCTATCCCCTCCCGCGCATAGACGACGCTCTGGACTCTTTGCAAGGGGCCGAACTCTTTTCATCTCTTGATTTGCGTTCCGGGTACTGGCAAGTTCCTATGAAAGAAGCCGATCGCCCCAAAACCGCCTTTGTGACACCGGATGGCTTGTATGAATTTACGGTGATGCCCTTCGGGCTTTGTAACGCCCCCGCGACTTTTGAGAGGATGATGGACACCATTTTGCGCGGACTTAAGTGGAAGACATGCCTTTGCTACCTCGACGACATTGTGGTCTTTTCCCCGGACTTTGACACCCACCTCTCCCGTTTGAAGCACGTCTTGACCTGCCTCTCTGACGCCGGCCTGCAGCTGAACTTAAAAAAATGCCGTTTTGCCGCTCGTCAATTAACCATCTTAGGTCATGTTGTCTCTAAGCAGGGCGTCAGTCCCGACCCAGCGAAACTTCGTGCTGTGGTTGACTTTCCCAAACCTACCTCCATCAAAGACCTGCGCAGCTTCCTGGGTTTGTGCTCATATTTCCGCCGGTTTATTCGCAACTTTGCGTCCATTGCTGCGCCTTTGACTCAACTGCTGTCTGGAAGTGCGGATTTATCACTGTGGTCTCCAGCGTGCGACGACGCATACACCACCTTGCGCCGTCCCCTCACGGCGCCGCCCATTCTGCGCCATTTCGACTCGGCCGCTCCTACCGAAGTTCACACGGACGCCAGCGGTGTTGGCCTCGGCGCTGTCCTCGCCCAACGAAAACCTGGCTTTGACGAATACGTCGTTGCTTATGCTAGCCGCACACTCACACCAGCAGAACGCAACTACTCCGTAACTGAAAAAGAGTGTTTGGCGATTGTATGGGCCCTCGCGAAGTTTCGACCGTACATTTATGGGCGCCCTTTTGACGTTGTGACCGACCACCATGCGCTCTGTTGGCTTTGCAACCTGAAAGACCCCTCCGGCCGCCTCGCTAGGTGGGACCTTCGCTTGCAAGAATATGATATCCGCATCGTGTATCGCACCGGCCGCAAGCATCAAGACGCCGATGCACTGTCACGCTGCCCCCTTCCAGCCGAGATCGCCAGCCTTTCCACCTCCGACGCTTCTCTGCCCTTGCTTCGCCTCAGCGACATGCCTTCAGCGCAACGCATGGATCCCTGGATCGCTTCCCTTCTCGACTTTCTCGCCAACCCGACGGCTGCTTCACCGTCACGTGCGCTCCGCCGCCAAGCTGCCCATTTTGCGATCCGTGACACCCTACTTTATCGCCGTAACTACAACTCCGAAGGTCGCAAGTGGCTGCTCGTTATTCCACGTCACTTACGCTCGGAGATATGGGCATACTTCCATGCTGCCCCCCACAGCGGTCACGCGGGCGTTTTCAAGACCTACACCCGCATACGGCTGCGCTACTACTGGCGCGGAATGTACACCTTTATCATGAAGTACGTGCGCGCATGCATTCCCTGCCAACGTCGCAAGACACCTCCCCATCGTTCTGCTGCTGAGCTGCAGCCGTTACCATGCCCTCCACGCCCGTTCGACCGCGTTGGCATTGATTTATACGGTCCGCTTCCATACACTGCAGACGGCAACCGTTGGGCTATAGTAGCGGTGGATCACCTTACACGATATGCCGAAACTGCTGCCCTTCCGGCTGCCACAGCGACGGACGTCGCCTCCTTCATTTTGCACCGATTCGTCCTTCGCCACGGTGCACCTCGTGAACTGCTCAGTGACCGAGGCCGCGTGTTCTTATCTGAGGTGGTGAAGGCGCTTCTCAAAGAGTGCAACACGATTCACCGAACTAGCACCGCCTATCATCCGCAGACCAATGGCCTCACTGAGCGATTTAACCGCACACTCGGAGACATGCTCTCCAAGTACGTCGCTTCTGACCACACGAATTGGGATCTCGTCCTTCCGTACGTTACTTATGCGTACAATACCGCTACGCAGTCTACCACCGGATTCTCTCCTTACTTCCTACTTTACGGCCGCCAACCCTCTGCTACTATCGACACTGTCCTCCCTTACCGCCCTGATGAATCCGAATATCGGCCTGTTTCCGACGCCGCGCAACACGCCGAAGCCTGCCGCCAAATTGCCCGGTCACTCACCACTGACACCCAGCATCGCCAGCGCTCCCGCCTCGACCAAGACCAAACCCCACCGAACTACACTTCTGGTGCACTTGTGTGGCTCTGGATCCCTTCAGGAACTCCCGGTCTCTCCTCAAAATTTCTTGCGAAGTACCATGGTCCCTACCGTGTGCTGGAGCGCACCTCTCCGGTTAATTATATCGTGGAACCCCTCACGCCGTCTCCTGATCTCCGCCGCCGAGGACGGGAGACCGTTCATGTCCAGCGCCTCAAGCCCTACTACGACCCCGCCGTCTTGCCATCATCCTAAGTCGCCAGGATGGCTCCTCTTGTCCCCGGGGTGATTGTAAGGCTAAAGAAGAAGATGCGTCTGATGATTTGAAAAGACGAAGACGAGGTGACAGTGTTCTCGCGGGTTTTTGCCAGCGCTACGCTTGTGTGTCTTTTGCCGATCTGATCCCAGACTGCTGCCGTTGCCGTTCCCGTCGCCCCAGTACCTCGTAACAACCCCCCCCCCCGTTACATATATATATATATATATATATATATATATATATATATATATATATATATATATATATATATATATATATATATATATATATATATATATAGTATATATATTAGTTACCCTTGATGTAGTGTCTCTGTACACCAACATAACGCATGATGATGGCATTCGAGCTCTGGTCGCATCCTATGGAAAACAAACCAGCGCTGATGCTCCTAGCCAAGGTACCATCGCTGCACTTACTAATCTGGTCCTCAAACTCGACTCTTTCGAAAGTTCTACAGCTCCTTTTACCTACAAACGAGTGGTACCACTATGGGAACGAAAATGGCGCCAAACTATGCCAACATATATATGCATAGCATTGAATCGGAGTTTATCCGCTCATACCCAACAAAACCGGCTTTTTACAAACGCTTCCTAGACGACATATTAATGGTATGGACGAAAACCGAGGACCAATTCATCCAGTTTATTTCAGCATTTAACGACATACATCCAAACCTGTTTCACACACACTTACTCCACCAGTCAAATTATTTTCTTGGACGTCTCAGTTCGAGTGGAGAAGGGTAGCTCAATCACCAGTGTCTTTAGAAAGCCCACGGATAGACAACAGTACCTTCATTACAAGAGCTGCCACCACGCCATTGCAAAAGTTCAATTCCATATTCCCAAGCCATCAGATTCAAACGGATCTGCTCACGACCAGAAGACTTCAAAGAAAATTCTAACCGTATGCGGGAGGTTCTGAGGGACCAATGCTATCCGCGGCCTCTATTTTTGATGATGCCATTAGGAAAGCGGAAGCAAAAAGTCGTAACGATATGTTTGGGGATCCCCCATCAGCAACCACAAATGACACCGCTCTAATCTCGTCTTAACCTTCGCAAGCAACCTTCCTAATGTCAACAAAATTAAAAAAAAACATTTCAATAATCGAACAAAACGACAGACTGTCAAAAATTTTCCAACAGTTCCACACGTTACCTACAGGCTACCAAAAAAACATACATGATTATGTAGTTCACTCTACTGTCTATAAGGGAAAGCCTTTTGGTTGCCTACCTTGCAGGAAGAATCAATGTCAAGTTTGCCAGCATATGCGGACAACAACACTAGCTCAAAGCACGCACTCTAACTTCAAACACTCCATCCGAGAAAACTTGAATTGTGACAGTGGTAAGGTAGTGCATATGCTCGAGTGTGGTGATTGTCAGATGCAATACATTGGCCAAACCGAGAATTCCTTCCGAATTAGATTCAACAACCACCGCGCGCACACCAGATCTCTTCCTCACTTCCCCCTGTCGAAACATCTTTCCCAGGAAGGTCACGAGTTTCACAAACAAAAAGTTACGCTGCTACAGAGCGGCTTCCAAAATACCCGTGAGCGTGAGCAACGAGAATCATACTTAATATATCAGTTTAATACTGTGCAGGCCGGTATGAATGAAAACCCTGGTACTCTCTCCACACTTCAGAGGTCAGAGTCCTAGCCCTACTGAAATTCACAGCACCCCGACAGCATCGCCTGAGGTCATGCCAATTTACGTGCTTGCTTCCACATGCCGCCCTTCTCCTCCCCCTGCCATTCTTTCTTGCTCATGACCAGAGAAAACAGTTCTGAGAGCAAAGCATATTGCCTATTCCCCCTCAGCTTTTTATATTTTTTATATATTTTATTTCCTGCTTCGCAGATAGTAGAGCGCGATGCTCCATATAGGACAGTAACCCATTGCAATAACGGACACTTGGGCGATTTCGCGCCTTCGTTCCCCATTTTCTTTCTGTTACTCTCCTCTCTGTTGCTAGGAAGGAGCCCTCTTTTTGTCTCCGCGACGGAACGCGGGGCGGAGGCGCCCTTCTGAGGCGAGGCAGCGCGGAGACATTTGCGCTTTGCGGCGCCCGGCTGCGGGATCGGGTTTCTGCGCTGCGTTTGGCCGGCCGCAACGCCGCCGTAAGTTACATTTTAACTGTTAACAGCCGCACCCGCGGGGAGCGCATCGCGCTCTGAGGCATATGCGCGCAGCGTTTTCCGTTTCTTTGTTCTTTTGTTGCTGTTTTCTTGTTTATCATATTTTCATTCCTCGTGTTCGAACCTCTCGCTTCCGCCGAAGGAAGCTTGTCCCCATTATAAATTTTGTCGGCGCCCCCCTCCCTATTTTCCACCCCCCCCCCCTATTTTCCATGGGGACAATTCACCCCTCTCCGCGCCCGCTGTCTCTAACCTCTGCTTTCTATTCCCCCCCCCCTTTTTTTCGTCTGTTCCTTTGACCACCCTCCTCCTTTCCCTCAGTCGAAGATAGGAGTCTGGCCGCTCGCTGTTTGTCTCTTGTGTGATCTGTTTGTTTGCTCGAAGGAGAGCGTTTTTCAAAGGAGAAAGAGAAATAAAGAGAAAAAGAAAAACGCGCTGTCGCCCCCTGTCCACGGAGCAGCCGCGGTGAACGGGCAGAAAAAAAGAGAAATAAAAAAAGGAAAACGAGGAGCAGGAGGGGAGAATAGGCGCCCTCAAGGCAGAGCGGCGTCTAGTACAGTAACAGACGGTGGCGGATTCGCGGAACAGATAAGAATTATAGATGCATGTACGCGCGTGCCGCTGGCCAAAACGAGTAAACAAATAAACAGAATCAAACGCATACAGGGCAGACTTCCCTGGAGCCTCTTCGGCAGGAATAGTCGATGCGGAATCAGCGGCGCACTTAGCTTAACTAGAGACACGTGCACACGTGCAAGATGCGCTTTTTTTATCCCGCGCGCGTTGGAAAAACGTGGGGAATTCCGAAAAAAACCTAGGGAAAATGTGTCCCCAACCGGACATGACGTCATTAAAAGTCACGTGACCATGACGTTAAAAATGTGACATCACATTTTTTGGACCAATCAGCGTTTCCAGCCTACCGACCCGCAAACGCTTGTCCTTTTAGTCCCCTAATCCCTCTTCCCCAGTGCAGGGTAGCCAACCGGAACCCCTTTCTGGTTAACATCCCTGCCTTTCTCTCCTCCTCTTTATCTATCTTTAGAAAAGGTTATCCACAGTAGACTAACGAAGTTTTCCGCTAAATTCTCCTTACTTTCTTCATACCAATACGGGTTTCTGCGGGGAAAGTCTACTTAAACCGCCCTTTTAATGCAAAAAGAAATCATTTTGAATGCTTTAGAAAGAAAAGCAGATCTGTATAGGTGTATTTATAGATTTTTCTAAGGCGTTCGACCGCCTTAATCACCAGCGTTTATTAAGAAAATTGAAAATTCTAGGCATCCGTGGCACTCCTCTGTCTCTTATAAAGTCATATTTGCAGCATCGTCTTCAATGTGTAATGATAAGAAAGCAGGCCTCATCTTTTTTCACTGTTAAAACTGGTGTTCCACAGGGTAGCATTTTAGGTCCGCTATTGTTTCTTTTGTATATAAATGACATCACGAACATCGACAACATACCGGTGTACATAATACACGCAGATGATACAACTATGCTTTTTAAAGGTGACACTCCTGATTCAATAATTCCTGTTGTAAACAGTACACTAGACAAACTAATGGCTTGGAGTGAAGAAAATTCTCTAATCATCAATACACAGAAAACAGAAGCAGTCATATTCCACCCCAGGCAACGTGTAATTCTTCAAAACCTTGATTTATGCATGAGGGACTCCATTATAAACGTTTCACATTCTGCTAAAGCGCTGGGAGTTATTTTTCACGAAAATTTGAGTTGGAACGCTCAGATTGACAATGTTGCATCTAAACTTTCAAAATGCACGGGTGTTCTTTCAAACTATCGCTCCTGTTTACCAGTGCCACACTCATAGTGTACAATGCACTGCTTTTGCCCTATCTCATTATTGTTTTTTTGGTCTGGGGCAGTACCACGGAGATAAATATTCAAAAACTTTTTCGACTGCAAAAGAAAGCAATTTGTTTTATTGCAAATGCAGAATATCGAGCTCACACAGATGAGCTGTTTTACCCGCCTCAATATCATACAAATTCCGAAACTCTATGAATAATACTTAGCCACAAGGTATAAAAAGTCTCTTCACCATATCCACGATAGCTCTCTAGATATGTGCGCACTAAAACCAAATGACCCGACATATACTCTTCGAAATCATGAGTTTTGGTGGATCCCCTTCTCACGCACCACATATGGTCATCAAATGCTGCGCCATAACGTTCCAGTACTGCTAAATAAACTCATTTTGAAGAACGTCTGTATTGACACCTGCAGTCCGAAAGACATCCGGGACATACGTTTACGATTGTAATGTCATTTATGTTGTTTGTGCCTGAGACGGCTTTTTTGATCACTTGATGCACTTTCTTTTTGTGGTATATTTGAGAACTGTGACGACCATGCTTGACATGTTTCTTGATTTACAGAATGTGCATCTCAAGTACCAAAATGTTTTGCGCTTTATTTCGCACGCAAATCTTTGCCGTGTTCTCTTTTTTTCTTCTTTGTACACGTGTCCCCCCACGCTGCGAGCCATGGACACGGGGGGTTCAGGCTGTTTCAAGTGGAAGTTGTTTCCACTTTTGCCTGAACCAACCCTCATCATATTGTGATGAAAATAAAACGATGATTGACTGATTGATTCTATTGTATTCTAAGCTCTAGCTGGTTCTGATTTATGAAGTTTTAACGTCCCGAAGCGACTCAGGCTATCAGGGACGCCGTAGTGAAGGGCTCCAGAAATTTCGACCACCTGGGGTTCTTTAACGCGCACTGAAATCGCACAGTACTCGGGCTTCTAGAATTTCGCCTCAATCGAAATGCGGCCGCCGCGGACGGGATTGAACCCGCGTCTTTCGGGTCAGCAGTCGAGCACCATAACCACTGAGCCACCGCGGGGGGTCCCTCCAGCTGGTTAGTTTAGCCATGTGAAGTAGCTTGCTCTGCCTGGTGCTGCTGAGACTCATCCGCACTCAGTGGCGGCGCTGACAGCTGTTCCTACCCACGCGCTACACGCCAATATTTATAGCACTACTGGTATGACGTCACGGCAAGCGCGTATCTGCTGCCACCTCTCGCGCCTTTTCTTCTCCGCGCAGCAACGTAATAATAGATGTCTAGTGCAGATCGCCCCGGTTGCTTTTAACCGCTTCGCTAACGGAAATGTCATACAAGCTACCAGATGCGCTAGAACAGGCATCTGCGGCATCGCCAAGGTTGCCCTAGGAAGCCACTCATAAACAGTAAGATGTACAGCTATCGCTGTATGAACCCACAGGACAATTACGAGTCAGTAATGCGAATTTCGGCGTCAGCTGGGACGTGGAGAAGGGGGAATTACTCACAACACTCACATTTGTTGGTTTATGTCACGAAATCGGCCCCATACTGCGGCGGCGCTCCGTACTATAGGCTAATTAGGATCAACGCGCGCGGAACCACGCCGTTTGCTGCACTTCGAGTACTTCACTGGCATATTCAGACGTTGTTTCCATAGTTTTTCCATGAAAGTACCGCATAGAATCGTTGTGAGATGCTTATTAGCAATCTAACGAGAAAGAAGAGTCGTTAAGTGTCATTGCGTGATTTTTGTGGGGCGAGAAATGCAGAGGTAATATGAGAACAGAGAGCTTTGACTCATCAGTAGATCGTTCGCAGAATGACGACTGCGCAGTTCTTGTCAGGCATTCAGGCTATATTTACAAAAAGTTGTTTTCCACAACAAAAAATTCTACGCGCACGTGAAAAACCATCACCTTTCAAGCGCAAAGAATTTTGTTCGAGACTGTCTATGTAATGGCAAGCCTTATTAGAGGACACGTGTATCGTGAAACGGAAAGGTTGGCGGTGATCCATGCATTCTAATATCTTATGCTTCACTACAGAGAAGACAAGGTGTAACTAAAATCAAGGGTCATTTTCAAACGTGAGTGACAGTATGACATTCACTGTGGTCTCCCTTTATTCTTGTTTAACCATGTTCACAATACATCAACCTTTTCATGCAGTTCAGATGATAGTAACTGCATGAAGCTTATCTATGTAATAAGGTACACTACTTGTACAATGTATGAAAGAACTCGGACTGGCACCTACCAAATCTGCCAACTTTCTTCTGTCATGAGCATGTTTGCAATTTGTAACGGTGGGAGAAAGCTAAGCTAGCATCACAAGCGGCCACTTCAGCAAGAATGAAACAATTAATGACCTCACTGACACCACGCCTGGCCTCATCTTTTTTTGAAATGCATATAATTTCGTATATGTAGAATTGCAAGGGAAACTAGCAGAGCTCAAAACGGGACTAAGCCTTTGCAAGTTTGTACAGCGTTACACTATGCATGACTCTTTTAATTGTTGAGAACTGCAAGTGATTTTCTCACTGAATTCCATTGAGATATAATTTCATGCACCTACATTTCGAGCACTCTTTGTCGAGTTAACATACACTGAAGCTGGGTGAAACACTAATGAGGTGTATAGTCCAGTGTTTGCCGTTCAGAAACTTTGTGCACCACAGCTCTCTAGAATATGAACATGATGTGGCCCACAAAATCGTAAATTTGCATATGTATTGAATTAATCTTGCCCTAACGGCACTCTTTTACGCAATGTATGCATGCAGTCTCTTAGGCACAAAAAAAACGAATACATCTACATGATGTGGCCCACAAAATCATAATTTACACATGCCTTGAATTAAACTTGCCCAAACGGCACTCTTTTACGCCATGTATTCATGCAGTCTCCATGGTGCAAAATGCTGTTCATTCAGGTGTGAGTTCCTTAACTATAATAACTGCTATACAAAGTTGAGCAAGTGGAAAAATAAATGTGAGGGTAAACTGTTACACTTAAAATATAAAAGGAATGTAGTTTTATTTTCCTGCACTTCAGAACTTTTCCGTAATGAAAAGAAAAGGCAACAACTGCGATGTCCCAGTGACATCACAGTTGTCCCAGATAAATTACTCACCTGCATTAAACTTATCCCATACTACCCATACGGCAGACATCGTTGCTTCACCGCCTCACCGGCATTCAAATAAATTACCTGCGTTATCGATGAAAAGAATGAAAGCGAACAAAACACTCACCTTGAATTAAGCTTGTCCAAACGGCACTCTCATAGTCACCGCAAGCGGCAGATATCGTTGTCCAAACGGCACTCTGATAGTCACCGCAAGCGGCAGACATCGTTGCTCTAATCGAAAGGCACGAAAACCCAAAGGCGGCAGTGCGCCGCCATTTTCAATTACCGGCGTCGCGTCTATTTTCCACACTTGCCATGGCAACAGCTGCTCCACGTGCGCGTTGGCGTAGGCAACCATGGCATGTACATAGTTGTCATGGCAGCAGCTGCTCCGCGCGCGCGTTGGCGTGGGCAACATTGAGCTTGTCTGCAGCGGCTAGCACACAGAAACACGCTGCCCCGTCACTGCGGCATCGCCGGCAGTGAGGAAGCTGACGACATCGCGACCGCTGCACATCAACTACCTCCCAGCGACCTGCCCCTTGCGCTGGAGGACGTGCGTGCGGTCATTAAGGACCATCTCCGAAAGCAGCACCCCTACCCACGCATCGCAGAAGGTGAGCGCATGGACCGCATCACCGGCTGTCAGCCACTTACGCGGTCACAGCATGCAACGATCCTCCGCGCGCGCATTGGCTGCGTGTGGCCCGGGGAACAACGGGAGCGTCACGGAATCGCGACGAAAGATGTGTGTGACAGATGCGGTGCAGTGGAAACACTGAAGCACCTGCTCCTTCGGTGTGCCTGTTTTCCGATGCTCGTCGCGATATGCTTGTGTGTTATAGGGCGCTCGGCATACTACCAGACTCTCTCAAGACGCTAATTTGGCCGCAGGGCAAAGCGCGCACCCGTGAGTGAACCTTGGTGAGCCTCTGTGCATACCTCGAACAGACGGTCTTGACGCTTAGCTCTCGCGGAGCGTTCGGTCACTGCGCTTTACCTTTCGGAGAACATACGGGCTTGACGCCCCGTCTGTGCTCCGAAAGGTAGTTAAGCGCAGTGACCGAACGCTCCGCGAGTGCTACCATGGATGACTAACAACTGGACGCCCCACTCCAGTTCTAGTCAACATAGTGATGTGCGCTTGTGTTTTTCTTGCTCCATTATGAACTAATTACGCGCACATTTTGTACACATTTGTTATTGTGTAAATAGTTTGTGTGTATTACCTCTCCCCCTAACTTTTCTTTCTGTCCCTTCACCTCTTTAATCTTATTTCTCCATTCTGCCTGCTACCCTTTATTTCCGTTGGCCCATTGCAGGTGCTTCAGTATCGATGGCAGATGCCGCGGCTAGCAAAATATGTTCCTTCCTTTTTATTACTATTTTAATAAAACTACTTACTACTAGTTCACGTGAGGAACGTATGGGTTTGGGTTTATAGGGGTTTAACGTCCCAAAGCGGCTCCTGCTATGAGAGATGCTGTAGTGAAGGGCACTGGAAATTTCGACCACCTGGGGTTCTTTAACGTGCACTGACATCGCACAGTACATAAGATTTTAGAATTTCGCCTCCATCGAAATTCTACCGCCCCGGCCGGAATCGAACCTGCGTCTTTCGGGCCCGCAGCCGAGCGCCATAACCACTCGGCCACCGCGGCAGCGTGAGGAGCATATGGTGTCGGCTCTCTTCAATAAAGATGTAATGACAGATGCCTTGTGGGGAGTGGGATAGTTCGAGTTTAAATGCAGGCACCGTCCCGTGTGGGTCGGCTTCCTGTATACCGAGAACCGCAAGCCGTTGTAGTGCTTTGCGAGTAGAACGTCGAGAAAGGTCAGACTGCACTGCTGCTCACGTTCAACTGCAAATTGTATCGTCGGTTCAGTTCAGTTTAGATGAGTTAGCATGTTTTCTACTTCTGATATCTTCACCACACAAAAGCAGTCGTCTACATAACGAAGGAACAACTTTGGCTTGGGCTTGAAGGTGGTAAGCGCCCGGCTTTCGACATCTTCCATGGTTAGATTAGCCATTGCGGCTGAGATCGACGCCCCTACAGTTCCGGTTGTTATTCCCGTTGAGTGCCAAATTACTTTAGAGATTTGCCTCTGGCTGTTAATAACAACCATTACTACATTTTAGAGTTTCGAAAACGTGGCTTTTTTGCCGCTGAGGCTCAATACTTTTTTACTGTGGCGCCCACGTTTCAAAACCGGCGCGTCTTTGGAGCGCACCGCAAAGCCCTCGAGTTGACGCTAGCAAGTGGCGCGCGTGTCCCGTGAACTTATTTTTCCCGCCTGCGGAGCTCGCTCCTGCTCGATGCCCAACAGCCGACTAAGAGCCTAGATCAAATGACACTTGCGCCGTGGTGTGACGTCAGCTGGTGGGCGCTGCAACGTGCGCGCCAAAGACGCGCCTGCTTTGACACACACACACGCAAAGGGTGAAATTCGTTGAGCCTCAACGCAGAAGATTAACGCGTTTCAGATATCCTAAAGACTGATATGGCTTAACGATGAGCTACAAATTCAAAATTCTGTTCATGCATCTGCGTGTAGTGTATTTGTTTTTTGTTTACTTATTTATATTTGAAATAGAACTAGTCTCAATATGAGACCGTAGCAAGTGGGCAGTCAGTAAAATATAAAGTGCAAAAGTGCTGGCACGAAAGACGCGGGTTCGATCCCGGCCGCGGCGGTTGAATTCCGATGGAGGCTAAATTCTTGAGGCCCGTGTACTGTACGATGTCAGTGCACGTTAAAGAACCCCAGGTGGTCGAAATTTCCGGAGCCCTTCACTACGGCGTCTCTCATAGCCTGAGTGGCTTTGGGACGTTAAATCCCCATGAACCATAAACCAAACCATAAAGTGCAAAAACAATAAAGACAAATTACAAGTAAATCAACAGAAAGAGAACTTCGTGCAATAAAGACCTAGATGACTTCCAGACATCTCCCTGTCATTTCTTTTCTATACCTTTCCGTGCTTTACACTGGTGGCATCACCATGCCACTCACCTCTCTCCGTTAAACTACAGTACAAATCGTCGTCCTCCGACGGTTTGTCGCCACGTCTCAAGGTACGTTCAAACGGCACCATCGTATATTTTCTACGATGTGAACAGAGCCGTAAAAAACACACGCACTTCGAAATTCCCTTCCCTGTAGCTTCGTTAAGGACGAAATTTCGGCCAGGCGCTGTGTAAAGGCCAGTGTTTGGCCGTTCACGTAGAGAATCGCGACGCCAGGCTGTTGCCGCAGCAGACGTGAGAAGACTTCCTGGAGATGGCATCTGTGTATTTTGGGAACCCGTCGTCAGCGCAATTTTCTTCCACACTGCTTAAGCAACGGAAGGCACGCACCGAATTTACCGGTCGAATTAAGTCGTGGGATCAAAACGCCTATACTCTGAAGATTTTGCACGCACATTTCGTACGTCCCTGACGGGTTTTCCCTGAAACATATCCCACAAATATTAAGCGTGGTTGCCCTTTCCGTCTTCCCGCTAAAGCGTACGTGTTGCCTCTGAAACCTGCCACCTCTTTATGCAGGTGCGTTGTTGAAAGCATTCCTCACATTGTTGGCGCCCAGAACTACAAGCGGGGTTTTCACTGTGAGAAACTCAAAGTTAAGCCTGAAGCTATTCAACGGCTTGTGCATTTGCGGCGTCTTCTGGGTGGTCGCCTTCCGCACATACATATACCTTGAAATCAGCACATAGCGTACGTATGCGTGTGTTGCAGCACGCACAACTTTGGACGCTTTACACAAGGCTGCAGGAAATCTTAAAAAAAACAGAAACAAAAACAAGCTTTGTGAACCGATGCGGAATCTCTGGTTAGTTCGTCGTTGCCTTACACTTTGCCGTTGGCCAGTTTGCACGCAGTATTCAAATCCGCAAATCATGGGTCAAGCTCCTCCTGCCACATTGCTCAATTAGATTCAAGAGAATTAGGCATACCGGCATCATTTTCGCCGTAGTGTCGTCCTACAATATGTCCGTATCGTTCTCATCTTTCGTTTCACCTTGCACCTAGGTGCTCTTCAGGGGCTGCAAAAGAATGCTGTCTACATTCCATTCTAGTTCATTAACAACGACTGGTCGTGCGTTGACATGTTTTTCTATCAGGTAGGATGTTCCGGAATAATTTTAAAGATTCTGCAGCGAGTTTATTCATTTTCTCCATATTATAATTTTGGGCGTTAATTTAACAGGGTTTGTTATTTCTGTTACTAAAGCCTTGTCGTATAAAGAAGCCTGGACAACAATCTGGCTTGCCCTTCCACCTTTTTAATACTTTGTAACATACCTCTTTTTGAACCCTGGAATGACAGCCGTGCAAGAGTGCCTAGAGGTGCAGCGTGAAGACAAAAATACTTCCGCTTGAAGTATTCGCAAAGCAGAGCTGACCACACGCTAGTGTACTAGATAGAGATAAACATTCCAGTATTATGCTCAGTAGCGGGTACAGTATACGTGGCCATTTTTATCTCCTGGCCTGTGCTGCACATTTACTGCTCCAGGCTCTTCGTCCGATTTGGGGATGGAAAGTGGTCTATCGTTGCACACTCGTCAGTCAATAACGCGGCCACAACGTTGGCAGGACTGTGATTGGTCTTTTTTTTCTGAACCCAAGATAAATTCATAGAAGCATTAAGAATGTTAATCTAAAGGCAACCAGCATTAATGACAGAAAACTGATTTCTAAGCTCTGCTTGCTTCTCAGATTGTGGTCAGTGCATTCGATGCTGACTGATTGCTGGTATTTTCAGGAAGAAAATGATTTACTGTGTTCTGCTTTCTTTCAGTGGATTCCTAATCATATATAATCAAAGAAAGATACCAGCCAAGGCTAGTTTGCACCGCCTTTATCTCAAAGGCTTGATTCAGCCCTACCGGAGCTGCGCTTGGTGCTTTCTTCTGGTGCCTCCAAAAATTGATTCAGCGAATATCATATGCCTACACTATTTTGCAGATATCATTCTAGGCACACAGGGTGGTCCAGCTAACTTCTGAGAAGGTTTAAAAACTGACAGCGCAATTTACAAGGATTTGAGTAGTGCTGCATTGTAGGAAGTTGTATTGGCCAGGTCAGAATATTTTTTTTAATGCGACTAATTTACCAAATAACAAAACTGTTTCCTTTTCGCGCCAAGTTCAGGAAAAGGTTTTAAGTGCAAAAGCTCCAGAGCATATACAAAAACGCTAGTTACAGTTTTCTTCTGGGGAACATTAAAGGGAAACTGAGGAGACCCTATCAAAATTTTTTTGTTAGCAATATCTGATAGTTCGGCATTTCATGGCTTTGTTGACGCTTGTCCGGGAGCGAAAGATGCATTTATTTCAAAGAAATTTGGATTCGAAGATGAAAAATATTTTCCCGCCGCTCCGATCCAAACTCGAGAACTCTTATGACGACACGGAGAACTCTTATGACGACGCAGAACGGAGTGACGTGAAACGTGACGTAAACGGAGACTCCGGGATTTCTGGCGCCTAGCGGTGCGGTCTAGCAGCTGCCGAAATGAAAGCTACCGCCGCCGCACGTTGAAGGCATCCATCGGGGGTTGCCACCGTCGCTTCGTTTACGTTTGCACCGGCGCCTTGCCAGCGTTACGATGGATCCCGTTCCCGAACCCGACGACGTAGTTCTCGCAAAACCTCTGGCCTGCATTTCAGCGACCTCAGCCCCACAGAGCGTGCGATGCTTTTGAGGGAGCACGGTTAGGTTAGGCGCCGGCGGGTGGTTTCCCCCTTCCTCAGAGAGCAGCCGTTGCTAACTAAATATGATAACCCCAGTGCGAGGAGTCGCGAGGGGTGCGTTGCGCCCATCGGAGGCTGGCCGGGGCTTCGGGGCCAGCGAATTGTGATTCCTTGAACGGAGCGGTTGCACGGCGCATCAGGCAGCGTCGAGGTCTCCCACGGTTGCAAGGGCCAAGTTATTTATTTATTTTTTGCCATGAAAAACAAATGTGTGCTCCAGGGCGGTCGCGTTTAAAGTCGGCGGCTTGAAACCAAAGCCGGCGCACGACGCTTCAAGGCCTTCCGATAGATCCAACGGGTCCACTGGATCTGGCTCTCTCGCCCACTTGCATGCACCTTCAGATATGTACTGTCAATGGATTAAAATAGCCGAGCTCGAAAAGAACAGCTCCGCCGAACTGCCGAAGCTATTGAATATAACGCGCACCTCGCCGCGGAGCCAAATCAGTCTGGCCGGGCCGGCGGCCGCTGGCGCACTCAGCGCGAAATAGATACATCCTCCAATCTCCCCGCCAGTGCGGTCAGAGTGCGCCGAAGCCGCCGAACGCGTCGGCGGTCAACTGCAGTTGGAGTATAGATCGAGGGTCTCGCTTTGACCGACGTGACTTCGCCGTGCAGGGCGCGCGCGCGCGCGCCTCGCCGCAGCATAAACGCGCCTTATCAGAGCCTGCGCTTAACCGCTAATCAACGTATTCAGCGGCGACATCTATCGGAGCCACTGAAACCCCCCGCCCACTCACTGAATAAAACAAAAAAAAATCCGGCGCAGAGGTTCGGTATCGAACCAGGGCCTTCGGCGTTTGAAGGCGGAAACGCTACCGCTCCGCCACGACGGCTCTAGTTACATCCGTCAATAAAGGCGCATCTAGTGAATGCACTCTTCTGATGCAGAAATATCCGCGCTTTCGCTTGGTATATTCTGGCCTAACAGAGCTAGGCCATCAGCAATTTTTCTGAACGGCCTTGTACCTTGTCTCCCGTCCCTAATAAACGAGTTCCGTTAAGTAGTTTGAAGTTGACTGGCACAGCCGCGAATGTTTCGCCGGGCGAGCGTGCGAATACACAAGTGTTGCCTTGTACGATCACCGACCATTGTGCCATCATAGCTTTTCATCGACTGTGGCGATCATCTGACAAGCCTTAAGATGCTCCTTCAAAGGTTAACTAGCACTTGAAGCGGCACTTGGAGTTCCTCTGCTGTTCGGCGCTTGTAAATCGAAGCGCGTCAAAAACAAAACCACGGGGCACACAAAGCTCATAGACGCGAAGCGCCTTAAAAAAATCGAAACTCTCCTGGCCGCCTTTACCCGCCGGGGTGGCTCAGTGGTTAGGGCGCTCGACTACTGATCCGGAGTTCCCGGGTTCGAACCCGACCGCGGCGGCTGCGTTTTTATGGAGGAAAAACGCTAAGGCGCCCGTGTGCTGTGCGATGTCAGTGCACGTTAAAGATCCCCAGGTGGTCGAAATTATTCCGCAGCCCTCCACTACGGCACCTCCTTCTTCCCTTCTTCTTTCACTCCCTCTCTTGTCCCTTCCCTTACGGCGCGGTTCAGGTGTCCAACGATATATGAGACAGGTACTGCGCCATTTCCTTTCCCCAAAAACCAATTATTTTTTATATGGCCGCCTTTGGCGCCGCCAAGCATCGGTTTTCTTTGCTTCCAACATTCAGGTTGTCTTTTGCCTGCCTTCCTTGTGTGATAAAAAGTGCACTATTGGCTTTAAAACAAAACTTACTTCAATATTGATCTGCGCAACCTACCTTTGTCAGCCTCAGAGATTCGCGGTACCAAGTAGGATTGAAAATTCCTCCAAGGTGGCGTCTCCTGTCCTATGGCGTCACCACGCTTGTACTAGCGAGATTGGCCTGTGGTGGCGATACCTGTATTTTGGTTCTTGCTATTTTCTACCTTACAAGAGCTTTGTTTTCAGTAAGAGGGGCGTTTTTGTGATCAGGAGCTGGTATTCTATCGATACAAGCCAACTTCAATTTCTCTTCAGTGTCCCTTTAACGGAGCTTTTTTCGTTCAGCATCAAAGGGAGCCCGCGAGGCTCAAAAATGGGGAGATGTCTATGCGCTCCCACGGCGCGACGTTAGCCCCTCATACGCGTCGTGATTTGAGGTACTGTGTTGAGCAAAGCTGCAAACAATAAACAGGTCACTGAAAATATCAGTGATTCCTACATCAGCACCGGAGCTGCGCTTCATTCGAAACATTACACAGGTTTACGGCGTTCGAACAAAGAACGGAACATTCACAGTGGCTCGTTGGCAACTTTTTCTTTAAAAATCACACGAACATGCCCTCAATCTCGTGTAGAGACCAAATAAATGAGAAAAACAGGAATAACAGAAAACAAGTATGAAATATAAAGCAGTTTTTCCTCGTGTGCATACCTGAAAGCTGATGCAGCCAGCCCCAGTTTCATCAATCAATCACTTTATTTCAGCTTCTTTTACAAAACTGAGGGTGGCAAGAAAAAAGCAGTCATTACGACCGCTTGACAAGCCTCGCCACCCCTACAAAGAGGCAGTTTGGTAGCGACTGTGATGGTTACATACACTTGTAACAACGCAAAGGTACATGGAAAGACAAGGCGTATAAAATACATGCTCAAAAGGAAATATTTTTTTTTGAATACGTGCATAAAAAGAAACTTTTTTTTTTCAAATACATGCATGAAAGGAAACTTTTTTTTTATTAGCATGGACAAGTAGTATTTCCGCACAACAGAATAAAGGTTTTACACAAAATTTACAGTTCAATGCAATAGAGTTCTATACATGGGTACACATACTGTGGCACCTAGCTTGAAAACACATTTCGAATAGCCGAGACAGACATGCTGTGTAACGTGTCGTAAAATGGCGTGTTCAAGTATTTCGGAAGAATGTATTTTAGTGTGGAAAAGCCATAGTTTGTTCTGCATCGTGGTAATGAATAGATCATACGCTGTCGTGTCACATACGGTGTCCGATGTGGTGTAAGTGTCACAATGCAGGAAAAAAATGCGTCGTCTTCGGCTATTATTTTTTTATAGAACAATGAAAACCTGTAATCGAACATTCTTGTTACGGGTATCATTCTGTATTGCTGGTAGATAGGACGTGTCGGAGCATCATACGGTACATTAGCAATTACGCGAAGTATTCTTTTTTGCAGTACTAGAAGCTTCTGGATGTTAGATGCTGTGGTTTGTCCCCATACAAGGAAGCCATACGATACATAAGAATAAAAGAACGCATAGTACAGATTAAGCTTGGTTTTGGCGGGTAGAATATGTTTATTCCGCGAAATTATCCCAATATATCTGGAAAGGGATAGGCACACTTTGCTTACGTGGGCGTCCCACGACATAGTAGCAGTAAATACAGGTGCGCAGTTTTTTATGAGCTACTTTGTTTTCCTGGCACAGCGTATCTTTCCCAAGGGCGTGGTTAATGCTGTTAATCTATTCAAAGAATGTCGGTCTGCACTGCGTTTCACCGTTGTGAAACTTGGTGATTTGCGATCGATGAACCTGGACTTAGGTTCTTACCCAAGAGTATGTTAGGCCCGAGTCTCTGGAATGGCGTAACCCCCCCCCCCTTTTTTTTTCATTCAAGATCTCTTACTTTATGTCTACAGAAAGAGTCGCTCTCCTGTCTTGCGTAAAATTAGGGATTGCCACATCGTTCTCCGGTAGCACATTGTAGGGTCCGAAAGCACGACAAAAACTTGACGTCATCGAGGTACCGCACTCCCTCGATTTATTCAGTGCGTGAAAGTCTAGCGTTAGGAGTTGAACATCAGGCTTCCTCTTGGGTATCGACGAGCAAGAGGAAGAGGCCAGCTAGGCTTCTAGCCCTTTCCCTCCCGCTGACGAGCATAGTCGTCATGAGATATTGTACCAATGCGTACCAGTGAAGGCTACAGTCGCCATGAACAAAACTTTCTAACTCAGTGAATCGATAGCGACTACACTCGTCCTATTGCGTCTAGGTGTAATTCCTGGAACTCCATGGCCACACCTGTCGATGTTGCGCCATTTGTGCCTCGTATTATGTTGTATTCCCGCTCTTACACCCGCGCGCGAAACATGGCTGAGTGGAACATTGACGCGCATGAAGCACCCACGCTCTTTTTTCATGTGCTTGTTGTTTGCACCGTTTATATTATTTTTCTTTCGTATTCCTTTTTTCATGATGTTTAGAGCACTGCATGACGCTTTTTCGAAAAACACTATAACCTAGCAATGAGGCCGTCTTGAAAGCATTTTTGAAGCAATGTGTGAAATAAACGAACGCTTTTGATTTGAAAGAGCGGGGCCGTTTTATTCCGAAAAAAAAGTTCTATGAACTGAACGAAAAAAATCCGATAGAGTTCGTATATTCCCTTCATTTTAGCGGTAGCGATAGGGCTAGTCTCCCCTGTTTTGCATAAGCTGTCATTTAGGATCGAGAACGTCGCTAAGAGATGCGGCGTCCAGGTGTTTTCTTTGTTTTTTTTATAGGTTTAGAAGATTTTGTGCTGATGTGGTGAAAGGGGATGTGTTAACGAACGGAATTGTCGCCTGAACTGAGGCATTCACTTAACAGGCATTCTTTGCAGCCTCTGCTCTCGCCGCGCAGAGAAAAAATAAAAACGCCAGCTGGGTACACTTTCCAGCAGTCTGTACAGACATCGACAATCTTTCACAGGATTCGGGTAAGTGGGAAAAAAGAAAATTGTCGGCAGGAAGAGCAGGTAAAACGCATGAGTGGACAAGCGTGTTCCATCCACTGCAATGAATACCAGCTCACTGGCTGGCGAAACAACCCAGAAATAAATTATTTATACGAATACAGACCAAGTTAACTTTTTCAATTACTGCACATACTGGTATCTGTACCTTCTCCACATGGCAGGTCTCTCCACACAAATAACTCGCAGCATTTACTGCCTATGATTTTGTGGATCATGAGGATTGCGCTCGCCAGCAGGATGCAATAGGATTGAATCATGTGCCCTCTATTATGCTGCGCTCCATCGATCTCCGCCACGGACCTCCAAAAGTTATCATCAGTGACCGTGGTCGGCAGTTCACCCTTGACGTCGTGGAGCAGCTTCTGCGTTCCTGCGGAGCTCATTTTCGCCATTCCCCGCCTTACCATCCCCAGACTAATGGGCTAACTGAGCGCAGGAACCGGTCACTAACATGCCGTCAATGGCACGTTGATTCAAAGCACACAAACTGGGACAGCCTCCTGCCGTTCATCACCTACGCGTTCAATACAGCGCGCCACGAGACTACTGGCTTCAGCCCCTCCTTTTTGCTCTATACTCGCCCCCCGCACTACACCCTGGACACCATACTAACATTTTCTTCCGAGCCTCATGAAGATCCCTCCATCTCCGAGACGCAATGTCTCGCCGAAAAAGCCCGGCGCCTTGCCCGCCTTCGTGTTCTGGCCTCCCAAGATCGGTCCAAAGCGCGCTGCGACGCCCGCTGCCGTCACGTCACTTAGAGCCCGTGTGATTTGGTCTTTTGGAGACCTGTCTGAAAGCGGGGATTGTCCCAGAAGCTGCTGTGCCATTACGATGGACCTAAGTTATTATTGAGCAAATTAGCGAGCTCAATTACCGCCTAGCGTGTCTCACGACAAGCGGCGGTCGTTCTGCGCGAAATGAAGCGGCCCACGTTGCCCGGCTCTAGCCCTAGCATTCGCGCACTGCTTTCTAACTCGCCCTGCGGGCTTCGGCTGCATAAGGCCAATTGTGACGACCGTGAAGAGGCGTTGTCTATTCCATTTGGTCAGTATTGCTGACTACACAGGTGAGGAGGACGAGGTGGATGCGGCTGGTGCTCGCAAGCGGACCCAGCTGTTTTCAGCCGCCCGTCGCACGTGGTCTAAATAGAGTCCTGGTCGTAACACTATTTGTGTGAAAGACTGTCTTTAAGCTGATAGCAGGCGTTAGAGTGGTTAAAGAATGGCTAATGCAGCTTAGCGATGACGTAGCGGCGACCACCTACCCGATTTGGCCAACGTGACGGCGACGCCACGCCTTCCTCAGAGACCCTCTACACGCCACGGGCGCTTGACCACAAGCACTGTCGCTCATGGCGGTTGAGCGGCCGTGCCATGAGCAAAGGCGCGGCCCGGTGCCGACTAGGGCAAAGCCCCTAATGTTTGAAGGGCTTGAGATTAGGGTTATCGCTCGCACCGGCCACACCAAACCGGTTCACTCTGTCATCGTCGGCTCACTGCTGCGTGAATTTTATGAGGTGGCCTGTCAGACGCCCGCGCATTCGTTGCGCCTGTCGCAAGCGCTTCGAAGCAGCTCGACTGTAGAGTGGACAAATTTGTGGCTAACGCGGTCTCGCCAAACTGACGTTTCCGACCTCAGCCGGCGGTCGCCCACGGGCCGATAACGGCGGAGTGTATAGGCGCCCTAAACGTGGCTAACGAAGTGTATGAGGCATCCTTAATCTTCCCTGATTTTTTTTTTGCTATGAGGATGATTACTTTCGCATCGCCCAAAAGGAAACAATTTAAAAGCGTGGAGACAGCATCATTGTCCATTACTTTTAGTTTAAAAGAGGTGTCGATGGCAGACTACAATTTCGTACTTGTTTTTCAATTACCCAAAGTGCATATAAAAGGCACCGATTAAAATAAATACACCACAAACACACCACTTCAACTCCGCTGTCAAAAAAGTAACATGACATATCACCTATGTCTGCGGTTTCATGCTTGCATCAGCCTACGCGCTAGTCAGTAGAAATGTACGCACAGCGCACTGCCATAAAAATTAGTTGTAGTCAGACCTTTGTCATGTGGTTCTTTCCGTCGGTCTTTTTTGTGCGTGTGGGGAAATAAAGCATGTACATACAGTTGTCAGCTTCATAAGCAAGTGCGTGGCGGATAGTCTCGAAATCCGCTTGTCGTGATACGCGGCGGCTACTTTTCGCAACTTGATGGAAAGGCTGGAATTGTCTGCCTCTGGCAATTGAGGATCGCGCCTCGCTCTCCACTAGCTTCCTGAAAGCGGCATCGCTTGTCGCCACAAGTAAAGTTCGAGGTCATCAGGCAAGCACTTGTGCATACCCTTTCATAAAGCTTGCGACGGGGGCCAATTCAAGAAGCTGTCTGAAAAGTATAAAAAATATTTGACTATATGTGGAATGAAAAGTATGTAATGACTAAAGCTAGGAGGCATGCAGCTGTCATGAAAAAAATTAGCTGTGGTTTAAATTTTGTTTAACCCTGGTTAAAAGTGAAAGCTTCCTTTGCATGGGTACGTTCACAAACCCCACACACAGGCTGCCGAACGGATTGTCTGTAACGCGTCGATGAAGTGCACGTGTAGCGGAGACAGACTCGCTGAGTCTTATCACAGTCTGTCTTCCGGCGCTCTGCCTCACTTGAAACCATCTCCGCGTCCAGTGCCCAAGTTGACGAAACCTCCGACTCTGCGTCGCTGGTTAGACGGGACGCTTCGAGATCACATGGCTGAATCAGCAGAAATTAAAAGTCACGTGGCCTCTCGGCCAATCAGCAATTGAATCTCCGCCTGTCACTGTAGGGAGGTTGCTCAGAGTCCGATGGGGCAGTTGCCACCTGCCACGGTGGGCAAATTGCTATGACGTCAGTAGGTCACATGACCTCTCTCAACCAATCAGGGAAATTCAAGGATTAACTCACACTGACGCTACCCTCTTGAAAACCTGGAGTAGTGAAGTTTTCGCTTCAAATTAGGGCATTGTTTTATTACAAAACGTACGAAGTGGTAAGAGGGATCTGGAAAGGGGTGATGGTTCCTAGTCTGACTCTCGGCAATGCGGGCCTGTGCAAGAGACCAACTCTTCAAGAAATCTTAGAAATTAAACGACGCGGCGTAGGGAGACTAGATTTCGGAGCACATGGCAATACACCAATACACCAAATCTGGGGTACAGGGCAATATGGGTTGGCGTCGTTCGAGAGCAGAGAAGCTATCATTAAAAAGCATTCCAGGAGCGACTGAGATAAATGGGGACAAAAACATTGAGCTAGGAATGTTTTCATTTACCTGCACATGAAAAATGTGGACACAAATTGGAGAAATCGAACTAGAAAATTGACAAGCAAGTATCTTTACAGCCGTTGGGGGCTAATCAGCAATTATCGGTTGACAAAAAGCTTATAGAAACAGAGAGTTCTGTGGAAAACAGGGATACTTAAGATCTCGGCACTGGGACTAAGGCATATAGAATGAGGTACTATGAGACAGACAGCGGTGGGTGTGGAGACGAGGAGTAAACGGCTGTACACTTAACACTTTTCAGTAAAGGGCATCACCATACAGTGGAAAGACGTGGGGCTGATTTATTCAAAGCATTGCAGTTTAGGGACAGTGAAGGAAAATTAAATTTCATTTCAGCGGGTAGAAATAACCAAGCGGTTATATGATTGGTGGCTAAAATGAAGACAGGATTAAAAATTCACAAGTCATGGCAAGGTGGTTCGAGGCACCACCCAATTTAAAGGGTGCTGCCCGTCCGTCCGTCCGTCCGTCCCTCCATCCATCCATCCATCCATCCATCCATCCATCCATCCATCCATCCATCCGTCCGTCCGTCCGTCCGTCCGTCCGTCCGTCCATCCATCCATCCATCCATCCGTCCGTCCGTCCGTCCGTCCGTCCGTCCGTTAGTCCATCCATTCATCCATCCATCCATCCATCCATCCATCCGTCCATCCATCCGTCCATCCGTCCGTCCGTCCGTCCGTCCGTCCGTCCGTCCATCCATCCATCCATCCATCCATCCATCCATCCATCCATCCGGCGCTCGCGTTGTACTCCTGCCTCGTCAGCGCGACGACAGTTGTGGTGTTCGTGGCCTGCGCATGCGCAGTGGCATCTGTCACGCTTGTTGTCGCCTTCATGGCGCCGCACAGGCCCCTGTCGAGTCATGTTCACGGGTATACCCTGGACACAACCAAAACGGACGCGGGCAGTGTGAAGACGGCCCGGTGTCAAGCGAGGTTAGCGGACTGCTTTCTTCATTGAACATGCATTTTGCGTAGCCGGCTGCAAGGTACGCAGTCAGTAACAAATGAAACACGAACACAAAAACAATAGCTCCTGAAGGAAAAATCAAAGCAAGGTTGATTCACATTTGTAAACAACAGTCATCGCGCTTCAAAGTGAAGTTGACCAGCGCTAGCACTCATCTCGTTTTGCTATTTGTCTAAAATTTGTTATTCGCGTTTCATTTGTTGCTGATAGTGCATGGGCGGATCCATCAAAGAAAAAGTGTTATCTTGGAAATGATATAGGTTTCCGTATGCTAAAAGATAAGCACGATTCCACTCGAGGGGTTTCCCAGCCAGCAGACGATGCGCAAAGGCCGTATTTCGTCTGCCTATCGCTCGCTGATCGCCGCAACATTTCGTTTCGCGACAACGTCGACAGATGGCGCGTTGATGAAGCTGTTTCTGCAAGAATAATATGGCGAGGAGAAAACGTGTGCAAAAGCCGCGTCGGCAAGCGAAGAGAAGAGGAGGGAGAGAGTGCAGGGCAACGCTGAGCACCGGTCGCGCGCTGCACGTTCCAAGGCGGATTTGAAGTGGTGGCGAAGGCTGGGCCGAAAAGTGGTTTAGCGCGACTGCAGCACAACCAGAGGATGGGGGGCAAAACACTCATATAAAGAAATGATAAAGCTACAAAATTGGAATGTAATCTGCCAATACAAAAGAAAAAATATATTAGCACCTTGTTTTATGAAAGAGGTAAGTCATTTTATTAAAACCTGGCAAATTTTGTATTTTTGCAACACTCTTGACCTGCCCCCTATTCATGAGTGTGCGGTGCATTACAGCGCGTCTTTGCAGGCCTTGTTTCGATACCCGGCTAACCCGGCCACGCCAGTGTCTGGAAGTGTTGCTGCCTTTCTATGCTGCCCCTCCTTTACCAGTCACTTTCATTGCGTTCCCAATTGCACATTAACAAGGCCATAACTAGCAGGAACTCGAGCACACAAGGCGAGCACATTTGACTGGCAAAGGTTGGGGCGCGCTGAAAGGCAGCAACCTTCGAGAGGTACGGGCTCGAAAACGCGGATTCTACAGAAAGACCGCTTTATAATTCGCGCCAAAGCATACGTATGCGTGACGTCATTCTACGTCACGTTTGCGTAGTTTGCCCCCCAAAATCCAGGGGGCGCTGGAGTGCCCACGAGCCGCCATTTTTTGGACCAATGGGCGTCTATGGAGCCTTCGCTACCAGTGTACATCTACCTTGCACGTTCGTGTAGCGAAAACGAACTTGCCGGATGCGTTGGGGCGAGCAAGGGTCGGCGCTACTCTCTATCTTACTCCGTGGTTAAAACTAAAGCGACAACGACTGGCAAACTTTTCTAGGTGGTTTCATGCGCGAGCGCAAAACGAAATGCTCACAACCGATGCGTCGTGCTTACCTGCAGCGCTAAATGCAGAAAATTGCGTTTCTAACGTTGTTGAGAAAATTGCGTTTCTAACGTTGTTATTCGCCCGTTGTACAAGAATGTTTGAAGCTGATGTCATTGTTTTTAAATCTTCTCGCCAAAGACTGGGTCGGAAGTTTTCCGCACCACTTACAAACCGGCCGTTGTCAAACACCAGGCAACGATTTCTTTCTTGTATCTCCCGTATTCCTTTACACCCTCGAGGAACGAAAGACCGCCTCACTCAAGGTTGCTATTATCAACAAACGAGTGCAAACTGATAGCCAAATTTTAAAACAAGCGCGATTGTGATTAGGCAGCTCACAAGAGGAGCCCTCTGTAGGCCTCCAAATTGGTTTACCTGAAGCGGTCCTCCAGGTGAGTAATCCCTGTCGGCGACGGAAGGCGAGGCCAATGCGCCAAACATGGCTGGGGCAGCTGGGAGAGTGGAAGCCGCCCCGGCTGCCCTGGTTAAGCTACGTCTCTCTCCTAGAATCCTCCATATCATACCAGAGCTTTCTGCCGCTGCTCATCCAGTTGCCAAGGCCGGCAGGCGAGGACAGCCTGGGCTGTAGACCGGGATGCGCGAACAGCCGCGCTAGCCTTCGACGGCGTCCGAATATATTCTTTCGCTACTTGATTCGAATTTGTTCGGCAGGAAGGGCCGAGAGCTGGTGCTGCAGGCGGTCTCTTGCGGACGGTGACAAATTGTGAAACACAGGAAAGAGCTAGCTACACCTGACGCCGTAATATTTTTGTTTCGGCACAGTCACATAAGCCAACCACCCGAATTGTCTGAAGGTACAAATGGACGTGCATGCTCCATCAGCTGGTAACTTTACCAGACCACGACGAAGAAGTGCCACAGTAAATTATTTCCTGAAATCACGCACCCGCTAATTTTTACTGGCCATAGTACATGTGCACGGTGACCACGTTGATTGCGGGTGCTCGTGAGGCAGTCGGTGGGTACGATGCAGGCCAGTGCACCTCTAAGAGCTTCGTCTGTCAATGTGCCTTGAGATTCAATAAAAATAGCCGCGGCGCACTGGCATAACAATTCCTGTGCAGTCTCCGACAAATAAGCAGTGTACTTCCTAATATATAATTCTCCAACCGGAGATTTCTGCTTTAGTATGAGTATACGATGCGACCGATCGACTCCATTTTTCTCTATTCGGAGGTAAGAAGCGGCACCAGAGGATGGCGGCGAGGAATACTGGCTAATGAAATTACGTCAGCAAAGTGTTGCAGGCCCTAAACGTCTCAGCAGGGGACTTATTTAAGCAAAGTCATTTTATCATGGCAGTAGACTCCCTTTAAGGTGAACTTGAAGGTACCAGAAAATTTGTTATCATCAGAAATTTGTCTTAAGGAACATGACTTGGGCTTTTACTTCTCACTGTTGCTTTCCATCCTCCTCCGAGCAGCGCTTCGAAGGTGCCCATCATTGTAGCCGTGAGTCTCTCTTATCTCGCTGCTTCTGCAGCATCGCTGTTACCAACGTACGCCATGAGCAGGAACACTGCGCGCCTTTCAGTACTCTGCAGGCAATCAAACTCGGACACATCTCCAACCAAAAAACTGAAAGAATGATTTGAGAATGCGAAATCAGGTGAACAGCATAAGCGAAGTTCTTTTCGCCAATTATTTCGATTATGCTCTACATTACTATTAACGATGATTATTAGCGTGTGTCTTCCTGATATTCCAGGCTAAAATTCGTTATATCCGAATTTCACTCCCATGTCTCAAATTCGGATACCGGCGTATACACCGCGAATTCGTTCGGTACAACACCGATTCTTCGGCGGTTGCTCGAAGCGAGCGGACGTGTTTTTTAGCTCTCCGCTCCTTCGGACGCTGGGCCTGAGGTTTTGCGGCGCTGCGGGGTCTCCCCATGGAGGCCACAGACACCGTGAACGAGCGACGGTCTGCGTTATGCGGTGACAATGAGCAACGCAGGGCAGGCCGCTCACGCTCACGATCACGGAGACCAACGCCATCCAGAGCAAGTGTTCATTTTCGCTCTCAGCGCAACACGAACGGGAGACAAGACGAAGGACTACCACAAACAGGCGCTGACTATCAACTGGTTTTTTTATTGAAGAACGAAAAGCGTATGAATACAAACAGTGAACTATAGCTCAATCAGATAGCTCAATTACCTCTCGGATAACGTTAAGGAAGGGCTGCTGATACATTTTGTGCCGTTGTGGTGAATATAAAAAGCCTCCATTACCACGGGTGTTTATTTATTGATATGTCGGAACAGCATGCACGTGTTCTTGTATTCGGGAACACATTGGCACTTTTTGCACTGGAAAGACGCCTGGGCAAGGGGGTCCCCTTTAGTTCTCCTTTCTGCATGATCCTTTTCATGCCTGCATTGGCATTGCCTGCTGTGGGAGCCTGTGTGAGACAGGGGGTCATTTTTCCTGGTGTTTTCACGCTCCATCAAGCGTTTGTTAACGCACCTGCCAGTCTGGCCAATGTACATGGCACCGCAGGAGAAGGGGACCTGGTATACCACCCCTACTTCACAAGGTATAGATGGCGACACATGACGCACCTGACAAGCATCGCTCTTGCTCTTTCCGTAGTGCCTCTGATTGACCTGTTTGCACATTGCGCTAAGTTTTCTAGGTGCAAAAAAAGGCGACATCAACGTCGTATCTGCCCGCAACTTTTTTCAGCCCATGTGACAAGCAGTGTGCATACGGGACCACAGCCGGCTTTTTCTTCTTTTTGGCTTCTTTCGGCTGAGCCCCATTCTTGAGCTGCCTAAGAAGTTTCTCCGCTGCCCTGGAAATGAGTTGATCTGGGTACCCGTTTACACGTAACCTGCCTGTTTTGCGCCAAAATGCTCTCTCGCGTCCTTTCATGGCAACATTTCCCGAGAGCTGACCGCAGGCAAGATACGGCAATGCCCTCCTTTATGAGCTTAGAATGGCCAGACCGGAAGTTTAGCAATGGTTTGGCAGTCCTCGGGCGATACCACCACCACAAGTGTCCCCCCCCCCCCACACACACAGTACCAAATCCAAAAACTGCAGTTCTTTGTTGCTGGGAACCTCAGTTGTGAACTCCAGCCCATGTCCGCATTCCTTAAAATTCTTCAGAACGTCGACCAGACTTCTAGGCAAACTGCCTGTTCGGGTGAACACCAAGTAATCGTCGACATACCGAAAAATTCTGACAACTACCCCATCCAATGCCTTTTCAATTTCCCTATCAACCCTGCTTAGAAATATGTCGGCTAACAAAGGTGCCACCCTGGAGCCTATGCAAACCCCCGACGCTTGTACAAAAGCCTTTCCCTCTCAATCAACCACTGTTGCAGATAGGTGAAAGGACAAGATTTCTAAAAAACTGTCAACCGAGACACCGCATCTATTGATAAAAGCACTTTCATCATTGTCCTGTGTTATGCACATCTTCACGGCTTCCATGAGTTCACAATGTGACAAGGAATAATAAAGGTCCACCACGTCAATGCTGAAAAACATGCAGTTACCGGGGTTATCCGTTTTGAGAAAATCGACCAGCAAGTCCGAATTGGGAATCACAAATGGGTCCGGAACGCACTAAGAAGCCAGTTGCCTCTGAAGATACCCTGAGACAGCATGCTGCCAAGTCCCCCGTTCAGAGACGATGGAACGAAAAGAATAGCCTGGCTTTAGCGTCTTAGCGATGAAAAAGACTTCGAGCTGCTGACCCGTTGACTTGTTGGCTGCTTCAGCCAGGTTGTTCAAGTTGTGGCCTCTTGGAAGTTGCACTGCCTGACCATTCACCTTCGAAGCTTTGAAGGCAACCTGTCTGAAGTTCTTGCGCAGGGCTTCGGACGCTTTCTCATCAAAGGCCCCCGCTGGAAGGACCACAAGGCATCCCTCCTTATGAGCTGTCAGCAATTTCAGACCGCTTCCAGCCAGGAATTCAAGGGTATTGTTCATGCTCCGGCTGTTCCGCTGGTTCTCTCCAGCATGTCCACGCAATCCACGGTGCAACGGGGGCGCATGTCCTCTAGTGCCAAGCGAACAATGTTCCTCGAACACGCCACCTTCTCTGCGGGCCTCAGACGTGGCTCAAAGGCGAAGTTCGGTCCCATCTGCAACACCTTTTTGTGTCTTTCCGGTATCTCCTGGTCGCTGAGGTCGATGAACCTTCCTTGTTCCACGTTAGCCTGTTTCCTTTTAGACAGTGTTGGCCGAACGGCGTTCCATATGAATTCCTTGACGCTTTCAGAAGTTGCACACCACTCCCGAAAATCCCGTTCACGCTTGCAGGCCACCCTTAGCTGGTCCTTGAAGATTCGTGCCTACCGCCACAACTCGGACTTGCATATCTTGCAGAACCTTCTCGTGTGAATACTTGAAGGCTCAAAGAACCCGCCAACGGCTAGCACTTCTTGGGGACAAGAGGCATGTCTAATGTGCCAAGAAAGGACCCTGGCCCTACACACGCAAATGGCAAACAGGGACACTAAGAGGGATTGGTTAGATAGATCGAAACTACTACAGAAGTTAGAGCCCAGTGTACTAGAAATAACGTTCAGCAAGGCGGAAATTGGGCGAGTTGGTAAGTGTTCATTTTCGCTCGCAGCGCAACACGAACGGGACACAAGACGAAGGACTAGAACAGGCGCTGATTATCAACTGGTTTTTTATTGAAGAACGAAAAGCGTATAAATACAAACAGTGAACTACTTATCGATCAACAAAAGTTATCTGGAAGGCACGTGGGAGGTCAGATAGCTCAATTCCCTCTCGGATAACGATATGGAACTCATTGTGGCCTCATGGAAGCTGTGAAGATGTGGATAACACAGGACAATGATGAAAGTGCTTTTATCGATAGATGCGGCGTCTCGGTTGACAGTGTTCTAGAAATCTTGTCCATTTATCTATCTGCAACAGTGGTTGATTGGGAGGGAAAGGCTTTTGTACAAGCATCGGGGGTTTGCATAGGCTCCAGGGTGGTACCTGTGTTAGCCTACATCTTTTTAAGCAGGGCTGATAGGGAAATTGAAAAGGCATTGGATAGGGTAGTTGTCAGCATTTTTCGGTATGTTGACGATTACTTGGTGTTCACCCGAACAGGCAGTTTGCCTAGAAGTCTGGTCGACGATCTGAAGACTTTTAAGGAATGCGGACGTGGGCTGGAGCTCACAACTGAGGTTACCAGCAACAAAGAACTGCAGTTTTTGGATTTGGCACTGTGTGTGGCGGCGGGGGGGGAGGAAACACTTGTGTTAGTGGTATCGCCCGAGGACTGCCAAACCATTGCTAAACTTCCGGTCTGGCCATTCTAAGCTCATAAAGGAGGGCATTGTCGTATCTTGCATGCAATCAGCTGTCAGGAAATCTTGCCATGAAAGTACGCGAGAGAGCATTTTGGCGCAAACAGGCAGGTTACGGGAAAACGGGTACCCAGATCAACTCATTTCCAAGGCAGCGGAGAAACTTCTTAGGCAGCTCAAGAATAGGGCTCAGCCGAAAGAAGCCAAAAAGAAGAAAGAGCCGGCTGTAGTCCCGTATGCACACTGCGGGCTGAAAAAAGTTGCGGGCAGATACGACGTTGATGTCGTCTTTTCTGCACCTAGAAAACTTAGCGCAATGTGCAAACAGGTCAATCAGAGGCACTACGGCAAGAGAAAGAGCGATGCTTGTCAGGTGCGTCATGTGTCGCCATCTATACCTTGCGAAGTAGGGGTGGTATACCAGGTCCCCTTCTCCTGCCGTGCCATGTACACTGGCCAGACTTTCAGGTGCGTCAACAAACACTTGATGGAGCATGAAAACATCAGGAAAAATTACCCCCTGTCTCACCCAGACTCCCACAGCAGGCAATCCCAATGCAGGCATGAAAAGGATCATGCAGAAAGGAGAACTAAAGGGGACCCCCTTGCCCAGGCGTCTTTCCAGTGCAAAAAGTGCCAATGTATTCCCGATTACAAGAACATGTGCATCCTGTTCCGACAAAGCAATAAATTAACGCGCGAGGTGATGGATGTTTTTATATTCACCACAACGACACGAAATGTATCAGCATCCCTTCCATAACATTATACGAGAGGGAATTGAGCTATCTGACCTCCCACGTGCCTTCCAGATAACTTTTGTTGATCGATAAGTAGTTCACTGTTTGTATTTATACGTCTTTCGTTCTTCAATAAAAAACCAGTTGATAGTCATCGCCTGTTTGTACTAGTCCTTCGTCTTGTGTCCCGTTCGTGTTGCGCTGAGAGCGAAAATGAACACTTACCAACTCGCCCAAATTTCCGCCTTGCTATCCAGAGCAAGGTCGTCCAGCACCATGCGGCGAATGCAGGCCGAGATCGCTGATCTGCGGGACACGGTGAGGTGCCTGACGGCGGCGCTCATCACCGCTTCGGAGAACCTCGAGTCCGTCATCGGGACTTTGGACGTGTCACCGGCAGACCCACGCGTTCTAGCCTTGAGGGACGCCATGTCGCTTGCTCACCAAACGCAGGATTCCGTGGTGGCTCCCTCCCCGCCATTTCTGGCCACCCCTGCGCTTTCTGTCGTCATTGCTACTCCTGGGGAACTGGCTGTGATGCCCTCTCCCCCTGATGCTGCTGCTAAGGGCTCACTGCGGACACCTGCAGCCGAGGAGAGCATGTGCGCCCCGATGGACGAATCTGTTCTCAGGAAACGGCGACGCTCAACAGGGTGCGAAGAGGAGAGGGACGCGGAAACCAAAAGGGACATCGCGGTGGCCATGCGGGAAGCTCGAAGCCCCCACCGTTACTGTTCCCTCTTCCTCCACACTCGAAGGAGGACGGCCTGCCCAGCACGAACCCCATGGAGCCCACCTCCAGCCTGCTGCTGATGCTGCTGCTGTTGCTGCTGGGGCGACGGCTTCCGGAAGAAAACCGGGTGCGACCTCGCCAAATCCCGCCGCACGAGACCAGGCTGCGGCTGGGGCTTTGTCTGCTGGCAGCGAGCGCGCCCAACTCCGCGGCGCGATGCTGCAATGCGCCGCAGACAGCGGCGACGCTGATGCTGGGGCCAACCTGGTCCCGTGGCGCACCATCACTACCGAGGCGCCGCGGCGTCGGAGAGCTGCCCTGGAGCGAGCCGCGGCTGCCGTGGAAGTGCCGTCCAGCCTGGTGGGGAAGGTGCTGTTTCGGCCGGCGAACCGGGGCACCGCCTTCACCAGAGAACCGGGCTGGGAGTTGGCCGAGGAGATCGAATCCCGTCCGGGCGTCCTCGCCGTCCGGGTAAACATGCCGAGGAATGTGGTGGCAGTGGACGCGGGAGCAGCGATGCTCTCCAGACCCTCCTAGCCACAGCCGTCATCCGCGGCGTGCCGGTCTGCGCCAAGGAGCCTCCTCCTCGGAACCAAAGCTCCGGATGGTCTTCGGTGTGGGCGCAGGACGGCAGAGGAGCTGCTAGCTGCAGCAGAGTCAACGGTGCCGATGGTATCGGCGTCTCTGTCGGGCAGCACACTCGCTCTCCGTTTTGCGGCGCCGACACCACCGGCGTTCATCGCCATATTCAAGCGCAGGCTCGCGGTCCGCCCCTGCCATCCCCGGCCGCTCCAGTGCGCCAAGTGCGCCAGCCTGGGGCAAGCCACTTGGGTGTGTCGTGCTCCTGCCCGATGTATGCGCTGCGGCGGAACGCACGAGCCTGGTACCTGCGCGAGCAATCCCCGCTGCATAACTGCGGGGGGCGGCACGCAGCCATTGACCCAGCGTGCCCGCACTGGCAGCGAGAGTGTCACGTGGCCACTTTAATGGCCACATCCATGGCACCGATGTCCAGGGGGTTGTCCGAGCCGTCGTCTAGGCTGAAACAGTGGCCCCAGCCCAACAACATCAGCCGACGCCGCGACGCGCTTTCTTATGCGCAGGCCGTCAGGGGAGCACTCCAGCAGCAGCAGCCACCGAAGTAACGGCAGCGCGGGCAGCGGCAGCGGCGATCCGGTTACCCGGCGTCCCGTACAGCGCGGCCCGAGCCTGCGGCCGCTTCTCATGGCCAGCCCCCTGACGCACGGGACGCGGAGATTGCGCGCCTAAAGCTGGCGTTGCGCGCCCTCAGCGCACTTTTCCCGGAGGGCACCAATGGACACCGGGCTTGCTTAGAAGCAGCGGGTGCTGCTGCTCAGAAAAGCCAGCATGATGGCTAGCCGCCGGACTCCCTCCCGCATACCATCCATCCTGCAGTGGAACGTGCGCTCACTTGCGGTGCGGTGCGCCGAAATTCGAGTTCTCATCGCACAGGACTCGCCGGAAGTTATCGCGCTGCAGGAGACGTACGTACGTTCACATGACGGGGAGCCCCAGATGCGGCTACCTGGCTACATTGGCTACCACTCAGCCACCACGTACGAGGAACCCACCTGTGCCGCAGTGTCCTGTTGTGACACATCTCATCGGGCCGGGAAATCAAGGTGCGCGATATACGTGCGGCAGGGCGCTTAGCACACCTTCGTCGGCTCGTCGGCGGCGACATCTGACGCCCAGGAGTGCGTGGTGGTAACAGTGCGCGTCGGTGGTGTTGACACGTCGGTGGCCAGTGTTTATGTGCGTCCAGCTGTCGCGTGGAACGCGCTGTGTTTTCGTGTTGTGTCTTCGTGCTGTGCCCCGCGCCAAACCATCTGCGGTGATTTTAACGCCCAACATAGTGCGTGGGGCAGTGCGCGCCACTCCGCGTGTGGAGACGACCTGCACGACGCAGCAACGCAGCTGGGACTCACTCCCTTGAACACCGGCGAGCCCACCTTTCGACGACGCGGAACAACCGGCTCCTGCATCGACGTTGCCTTCGCATGCAGAGGCATCGAAGCGACATGGCGCCGATCGCCATTTCTCTGGGGCTCGGATCATTACTCCATTCTAATCGAACCCACTGCGATGGAGGCGCGCCCCGAACGTGCCTACTCCATTAACAACTGGAGTGCGTTCAGTCGGGCGGTCGAGGAGGCGGCGGCCACTGGCGCAGATTTCTTTTCAAGTCTAGTCCGAAGCGCTCTCGCAGCCACCCAACGAGCAGAGGTAAGGGCAGGGCAGCCCACACCTGATGCTACTATACTGGACGTCTTGGGCGCTTTTGACAACGTTCACTGCGAACCAATTCTCGCGGTACTTGAGGGAGCCGGTGTGAGCGGGCGCCTTTTGCGTTACGTTCATGGCTTCCTGAGCGTGCGCATTATGCGCGTACGAGTAGGGGGTGAGCTCTCCAAGCCTCGCCCGGTTGACATGGGCGTGCCGCAGGGCTCTCTCTTATCACCATTTCTGTTTGATGTGGCCATGTCGGAGGTGCCGGCCTCGCTCCCCACGAGCGGCCTTCAGCATGTGTACATGTCCATATATGCAGACGACATAGCTCTGTGGTGCCGGGGACCACCGGGCGAGGCGTTCCGCGTGCGGGAGTGCCTTCAGGGAGCCCTGATCGCAATCGATGCCAGCTTGCGCTGCCTTGGTCTGTCGCTGAGCACGGACAAATCGGTGGCCATGGCCTGCGTTTCGCGCTCGCGCGCGCACCTTCCGCCACTGTCACTGGACGGGAGTAAATCGATGCGGTACCTTGGCCTGGACATCGACTGGCGCCTTTCCTTCCGCCCCGCGGCGACCAAGGCCTGTCTGCAGAAGAATAGGATCACCGCCGCCGCGCACAAGCTCACCGCTCGAGAGCCAGGGCATCTCCCAGCAAGCCCCGCTGCGGCTTTACAATGCCGCAGCTTTGTGGCCGGTGCTCTATGCGCTGCCGCTCGTCACGGTGCGCAAGCCGTACTGGAATAAACTCGAGCTCCAGCACCGCGAGTCCCTGCGCGTGTGCCTAGGCCTGCCCCAAAACTCGCAGTGCGCCGCAACGTTGGCTGAGGCAGGAGCGAGGCCACTTGAGCTCCAAGCAGAGCGCAGGGCACTGAATCACATCGACCGGCTTCACCGCGCACCAGACGGCGGCTCACTGCTGCAGCGCATGCGCTCGCACCCGCGCTCACGAATGGGCGCGGCGCTGCTCGAGTATGAGCAATTGACACAAGGCCCACCCCCCTACGGCTCCTGCGCGCCCTAGCCTGCTGCTTCAGAGGTACAGCGAGGGATCGTCGGCATTGCGGGAAAGCGGAGCACATCCCTCTGTGCTGTGCAGCAGCTATCCAGAGCCGTCATACACGTGGAGCTCCAGGACCATCTCCTCGTGTACACCGACGTCTCAGTCGCCCGCGACAGCTGCTCCCTTCCAGTGGCGGCTACCATCCCCGCCCTGCGACTGCACAGCCAGCAACACGCAAATTTCCTGGGCTCCTCCACCACGGCGGAGTTGATGGGGATCCGGCTTGGGCTGGACCTGCTGCTCACCCTCGGCCCTCCGCCGCCCAGGAGTGCTCTGCTGTGCGACTCCCGCGCCACCCTCAGCAACCTGCAATCCAACGGCCGCGGTACCCCCCTAGTACGGGAAATTCACTCGCGCATCGAGCGCCTCGCGCAGAGGATATGCCGTGCGTGCACAGTGGGTGCCCGGTCACTGCGGCATCGCCGGCAACGAAGCTGACGACCTGGCGGCCGCTGCACACCAACTACCTGCCCGCGATCTGCCCCTTGCACTGGAGGACGTGCGTGCGGCCATCCACGACCCTCTCCGAAAGCAGCACCCCGACCCGCGCATCGCAGGAGCTGAGCGCATCGACAGTAATACCGGCTGTCGCGCACTTACACGGTCACAACGTGTAATGATCCTCCGCGCACACATTGGCTGCGTGTGGCCCGGGGAACGACGGGAGCGTCACGGAATCGCGACGAGTGATGTGTGTGACGGATGCTGTTCAGTGGAAACACTAAAACACCTGCTCCTTCACTGTGCCGCGTTCGCCGATGCTCGTCGCGATATGCTTGCGGCCTATAGGGCGTAGGGCATGCTACCAGACTCCATCAAGACGCTATTGTGGCCGCAGGGCAGTGCGCGCAGTAGTGAGCGAACTTTGGTGAGCCTCTGTGCATTCCTCGAACACACGGGCTTGACGTCCCGTCGGTTCTCTGTTAGGTACTTACACGCAGTGACAGAACGCTCCGCGAGTTCTACCTTGAACGATTAATAACTGGACGGCTGACTCCAGTTGTAGCCAACACAGTGCTGTGCGCGTGTGTTTTAATTCCTCTAAAATGAACTAATTACCCGCAAAACCTGGATACATTTCTTATTGCGTAAATAGTTCGTATATATTACTTCTCCCCCTATCCTCTCCTCCTGTCCTCTCACCTCTTCCGCCGCCGCGGTGGCTGAGTGGTTATGGCGCTCAGCTGCCGGCCCGAAAGACGGGGGTTCGATCCCGGCCGCGGCGGGCGAATTTCGATGGAGGCGAAATTCTAGAGGCCCGTGTGCTGTGCGATGTCAGTGCACGTAAACGAATCCCAGGTGGTCGAAATTTCCGGAGCCCTTCACTATGGTGTCTCTCATAGCCTCAGTCGCTTTGGGACGTTAAACACACATAAACCAAACCTTATGTCTTTCATTTAATTTCTCCATTCTGCCTGCAATCCTTTATTTCCGCTGCCCCAGCTGTGCTTCAGTATCGATGGCAGATGCCGGGGCTAGCAAAAATCTTTCCCTTCCTTTTTACTATTTTTATAAATAACCACGACCACAACCCCCCACCCTCTGCGAGCAATGGTTCGCCCGCCACGGGCCTCCTAAGTTCTCCCCTGTTACAGTTTCGCGGAAAAAAGGTCGTCAGTTCGAATCCCTCACGCATACCAGCCTTCAACTCGACTAACACCTTTGTGTGCAGTATATTGCCGTTTCGTTTGCCACCACTCTGAATTCTCTGCGCCAAATTGGTGGGCCACAATTTTGTTCCCAATTTCGACATCAAGAGGGAGCAGTCTTGACATTCGCTCGGATGGTACGTGTATATATATATATATATATATATATATATATATATATATATATATATATATATATATAGAGAGAGAGAGAGAGAGAGAGAGAGTCAAATAGTGGTGACGGCAGTCGAGGCAGCGATGAAGACGGATGAAAGGGTCTTCTAAAAGAAAACTTTATTGGGCTGACTTGCACCCAAAATGTAATGAATCACTCGGCGGCGGCGAAGCGACAAGCGTGCTCGGTGGTCGTCGAACAGAATGCCCGCCGCTGTCGGCCGTGCTCAATTTAAAGCTGATAGCGAATTTTGGAGATAAAGCATGCAAAGTTACTAGAACGTTCCGGAACAACGTAGAATCAGCTCTGCCTGGCTGCGATCAATCGAGATAAATCTAGTCGCGTCTTGCGTCGCAAACAAAGCGATAAAGTGGTGTGGCGCCAGGTTTGAAAAACGAACAAACACTGCAAATATTCACGGGATTACTCCCCTCTCAAAGAAGTACGGCCCGATGCATTAAAACAAATAATGCGACTATTAAGAGAAAGAAACGGATCTTGTGGAAATAGACCATGGAAATGCAGCGGCCTTTAGCGCGCATAATACGGCTTCAGACGGACTACATGGACAACTTCTGGTCGTACGCGGCGTCGCTGGGATGCAGTCATTGCGTCAGGGATGACTTCATAATCCAGTTCACCTAGCCGACGAAGAGCCTTGTACGGGCCGAAATAGCTGCGCAAAAGCTTTTCACTCAAAACACGGCGGCGAATGGGCGTCCACACCCAGACTTGGTCTCCTGGCTTGTATTCCGCGTTGCGTCTTCGTAGGTTGTAGCGTCTGGCGTCGGACCGCTGCTGACCTTTGATCCGTAATCGGGCAAGCCTTCGAGCTTCTGCGCGTTGAAGGTAGGCGGCAACGTAGACGTTCTCTTCTTCTGTAACGTTGGGCAGCATGGCGTCTAGCGTGGTCGTGGCCTCCCTGCCATGGACGAGCCTAAAAGGCGTCATCTGGGTGGTCTCCTGCACTGCGGTGTTGTAGGCGAAGACGACATAAGGCAGGATGACATCCCACGTTTTGTGTTCGGCATCGACATATATGGCGAGCATATCGGCGATGGTTTTGTTCAGGCGCTCGGTCAGTCCGTTGGTCTGCGGATGGTATGCAGTTGTCCTCCGGTGGCTGGTTTGGCTGTAGCGCAGGATGGCTTGCGTTAGTTCCGCCGTGAATGCTGTTCCTCTGTCCGTGATGAGCACATCGGGGGCGCCGTGTCGAAGAAGAATGCACTCCACGCAAAATTTGGCGACTTCTGCTGCTGTTTCGTTCGGTAGGGCTTTCGCATCGGCGTTGCGGGTCAGGTAGTCGGTGGCTATGATGATCCACTTATTTCCAGAAGTTGACGTTGGAAAAGGGCCAAGCAAGTCCACGCCGATCTGCTGAAAGAGCCTTGAGGGAGGTTCAATGGGGTTCAGAAATCCTGCTGGTCGTGTGGGAGTGGTCTTTGGTCGCTGACAATCTCGGCAGGTTTTCACATAGTGTGAGACATCGGCAGACAGTCGGGGCCAGTAATACTTGTCTTGAATGCGGCGGAGGGTGCGAGTAAACCCGAGATGTCCAGCTGTCGGCTCGTCGTGTGAAGCCTGTAGTACTTCTTCACCGAGACAAGCAGCTACAACAAAGAGGTAGGCTGTTTTGCTCGCTGAAAAGTTCTTCACAAGGACCTCATTCTGCACACAGAAGGAACAGTCCTCGCCTCTCGCCTGAATAAAGCGGGGGGTGAAGAAACCTTGCCTTCCAGGAACGCGATGAGGCGTTTTAGGTCGGGGTCCGAGCGTTGCTGCTGGGCAAAAGAGCTGGGGCAGATGGGTCTCAGGAAGGCGTCCTCATCGTCGTCCGGCGGCGGTGCATCTACAGGGGCTCGTGAGAGGCAATCGGCGTCAGAGTGCTTGCGTCCGGACTTGTAAATGACGGTGACGTCAAACTCCTGGAGACGCACACTCCATCGAGCGAGTCGGCCAGAGGGATCCCACGACGTGGCGTGATGCCTCCCCCAGGCAAGACAGCAACGGTAACGCCACCACCCGGAGCAGCGGAGTTCCCAGCTCTCGGCGCTTCACCTGGCGGAGCCGCCTGCAACCAACCCAAGGTAGGCAGCTGGGCGAGGGTCGCCTCCTCTTCTTCCCCTCCTCCCTCATCCCCCACCAGCACCGCCGAGACGCAAGAACTCAAGCGCGAGCTCGCCCTCTTGCGAGCTCAAAACGAAAAACTAGCCAGCGAGCTTAACTCGCTCAAAGCCAAATTCCCTACTCAGCCCGCGTCGAGCGAAGAGGAAGAAAATATCACAGACAGGGAGATTCCTACTAATGTGGAGAGTCGCGCCGCGGCCCTGGAGAGCCGGGTGACCGCAATTGAAACACAATTGGCTGACCTCCCCCAAATTATCCACGATACCATTGCGCGTCAGGTGGAGAGTGTCATCGCACAGGTGACCCAAGCAGTAACTCACATTATCCAAAAATGGATAAAAGACAATCCGCGCGTCCTTAAACGCGTAGGGCCCATCAGGGACGATAACCGCCCCTCCAAATTCAACAGAGTTATTCCCGATGAATTTGACTTCTCGGAAGACTCCTCCACGTCTGCGCCGGGCACTAGCGGACTGGGGAGTCTTAACAACGTAACCCCACCCTCTGCCTCCGACCATGGCCCCCAACCCTAAGTCGCGAGCAAGAGCAACTCAGCCGCTTACAATAACGCAGTGGAACTGCCGAGGTCTCAAGAACCGCACGAAGCGGACTCATCTGCGCATCTATCTTGAGACCTTTGAGTTTCTCGTCGCCGTGGTTGCCCTTCAGGAACCCGGCGCCGGTGCCAAACTCACAAACTACACTACATTTCAACACAACCCGCAGACATGTATACTTGTTCACAAGCAGTATACTGCGCAGGAAGTCACGCTCCCCACAACACCGCCTTTCCCATACACGATGGTGTCCGTGCTGCCCCTAAAGCGGTCTGACCCACCTGTACACATTCTAAACATTTACTGCCCACCTAAACTTAAGAACGTCACGTTCAATGAAATTTTCACCCAAGCAATGCAGGTGGCGGGAAGGGATCCCCTTCTGATCGTCGGCGACTTCAACGCCCCGAGCAGGCTATGGGGGTACCCCCGGGAGGACAGACGTGGGCGGAAGCTTGCGGAACTTCTTTCCACACTTGGACTTACTTTACACACTGATCCCGCCAACCCAACACGAGTCGGAAATTCGATTCAACGAGATACTTGCCCGGACCTCACATTTACACGCAACATACGCCATGCCGACTGGCTGAATACAGAGGACACTCTGGGTAGTGATCACTGTATAATCAACACCACCATTTACATGCGTCCCCTGAAACGCCCACTAACACAAGCTCGTGTACCGGACTGGACGACTTTCCGCACATCTCTACCTATCGTAGATCCCCTCCAGTCGGGATACGACGCATGGTCCAAATCGCTCACGTCTACACTCACGCAACACGAGAAGCAGATACAGCTCACAGAAACACAAACGGACGTGGACAACCACTTGCTCCACCTTTGGGAGGCCCGCCGCAGCCTCACCAAACGATGGAAGAAACAGAAACATAACAGACGCCTAAAGAAACGCATCCTCGAACTCACACAACAAGCAGCGGAATATGCTACTCAGCTAGCCGACACTAACTGGGTGGACCGGTGCAACGCGGCTGCGCGCCAGATGTCTGGCCGCAACACGTGGCGCCTATTCCGCGCTCTCATCGATCCAATACAAACACGCACGGAAACCCAACGCCACTTACATAGGGCATTGCACAACTTTACAGGAACGACAACACAGCTAGCGCACACGCTCAGGGATCGATACCTTTGTACCACTAAGGACCCCCGGCAGGCGGCGTACTCGTATGCAGGCGAAGAGAACGCGGAGCTGGACAAGCCGTTCCAGCTCCACGACCTCCGGGCGGCCTTAAGCAAGATGAAGCGGGGCACTGCACCTGGGCGCGACAAGGTTACGGTCAAGCTTTTGGCCAACCTTCCCGACGCAGCCTACACCGCGCTCCTCAAATACATCAATAGCATTTGGGACGGAGAGACTCCTCTCCCTCTCGATTGGAAATCGGCTCTCGTGACCTTCATTCCGAAGGCCGGCAAACCTATCGATGTGGAGAACCTTCGCCCCATCTCTCTGACGTCTTGTGTCGGCAAGCTGATGGAGACGATGGTGCGCGACAGACTCTCCGATTATCTCGAAACACAGCACATTTTCGCGGACACCATGTTCGGTTTTCGTCCTCACAAGTCAGCACAGGATATACTTCTGCAGCTCCACCACGACATCTTAGATCCTGTCGAATGTCCCCAAAACGACAAGGTGGTCCTGGCCTTGGATCTTAAAGGCGCATTCGACAACGTCAAACATGCAGTAATCCTGGACCACCTCAGTAACACCAACTGTGGCCACAAAACATTCCATTACATAAGTCAATTTCTTACAGACCGTCAAGCCTATATACGCATACAAGATGCGGAACACGGGCCATACACCATCGGCTCGAGGGGAACACCTCAAGGCGCGGTCCTGTCTCCCCTGCTCTTCAATTTGGCAATGCTTCGCCTTCCCTCCAAATTGTCTTCTCTGCCCGGGATACATCACGCTCTTTATGCGGATGACATTACAATCTGGGCCACGCAAGGCAACCTGGGCCACATGGAGTCCTGCCTGCAAGCAGCAGCGACCCTAGTCGACGACTACGCGGCCTACTGCGGACTCCAGTGCGCCCCAGCTAAATCAGAATTTGTGCACTTACGTCCCTCCCCCCGGGACACAACTCCGCTTCGCATCAGTCTCCCCTCGGGACCGATCCGGGAGGCCAAGGAGATCCGCGTCCTTGGCCTCTTCATACACCACCAACGCAGAGTCGACACCACCATAGCCAAACTTCGCACGGTGGGAGACCAGGTGGGCCGAATGGTCCGCCGGGTCTCAAACAAGCGGGGCGGATTACGAAGCAAGGATGCACTGCGGCTTGCCCATGCTTTCGTAACGAGTAGAATCCTCTACTCAACTCCCTACTTGCACCTGCGCAAACATGATGATGACCAACTGGAGGTCATCCTGCGGAAAGTCATCAAGCGGGCTCTCGATCTTCCGATCGCCACGTCCAACCAGAGGCTTCTGGCCTTGGGCGTGGTGAACACATTTCGGGAGCTTCGAGAGGCCCACTTATGCAACCAATACACGCGTCTTGCACAGACCACGTCCGGTCGCCGCCTCTTGGACCGGCTACACATCAAACACGACTACCACATTGAGGAAAGGGAGAGAGTGCCAGAACCCTGGAGACGCGCCCTCCGGGTCCGACCCCTTCCCCGCAACATGTCCAGTGAAGACCATAGCGGTCGTCGCCAGGCGCGCGCGGAAGCGTTGGCGCGATACTATGGTAACCAAGAACATGTGTATTACGTAGACGTTGCCGGCCCACACCACGGGGGGTGGTACACGGCCGCAGTCGTACACAACACAAACACAGTTAACGGGCTCACTTTCAAAGCCTACAGCGCAACACACGCGGAGGAGATTGCCATTGCTCTGGCTCTCACGAATCCCAAGTCAAAACACATCATCACCGACTCGCGAGGGGCCTGTCGGAACTACGAGTTGGGCTGGGCTCCCCCGCTTGCCTGGCGCATACTGGAATATCGCTGTCGATCTGAAGATCCAACTCCACGCAACCTGATTTGGGCCCCCGGTCACCAGGGCCTCCAGGGAAACGAACAGGCCGATCAGGCCGCCCGCGCACTCTCTCCCCGGGCTATCTCCCTGTCCTTGGAAGGGTACTCCCAATCAGACAATCTGGCCATTACATTCAAACAAATCACCGATTACTACAAGGAGGAGCACCGGCGCTACCCGGCCCCTTGTAAGGGTCTGGATCGCGCTGACGAGCGCCTCCTCATCAAAATTCTCACTAACACTGTACTGTGCCCGGCGGTGCTTAAACACTTCAATACATCCTTTGATGGCACGTGCCAGTTCTGTGGGGAGGTGTCTGACACCTTCCACATGGTTTGGGCGTGTCAATCTAACCCATCTATCCCCCCCAACCCCAACCCCACCAGAGAGGACTGGGAGGCGGCCCTGCTCGGCTGTCAAGACCTGAAGAGCCAAAAGGCCTTGGTTCAACGGACGCGGGCGGCGTTGCTTGCCAATGGGGCCCCGGAATAGGGGCTCCACCTAGTACTGTGAGGGGAAAGGGCCAATAGGGTCCTACCCCAATCACCTTTCTGTAAAAAATTTATTGCTTATAAATGTTTTTCACCACCACCACCTTCAAATTGGCAAGCCAGCAGAGCGCGTGGTGGTCGCTGACCACCTTGAACGGCCGTCCGTAGAGGTAGGGGCGGAATTTCGACGCAGCCCAGATGATGGCAAGGCACTCCTTCTCAGTTGTCGAATAGTTAGCCTCGGCTTTGGAAAGGGAACGGCTAGCGTATGCGATGACTTTCTCCAGCTTGTCAGTTTTTTTAACGAGGACAGCGTCAAGTTCCACGCTGCTTGCGTCAGTATGAACTTCAGTCGGCGTTTTCATCAAAATGCGCAAGGATCGGTGGGGACCGTAAACGACGCTGAAGTTCCTTGAAGGCTTCTGCTTGCGGCGCTTCCCATTTAAACGACACGTCTGCCTTCGTCAGTTGGGTAAGCGGCTCCAGGATGCGCGAAAAGGTTTTCACAAATCGTCGGTAATATGCGCACAGTTCGAGAAAACTGCGCACTGCTTTCTTATCGGCCGGCGGTAGAAACTGTTCAATAGCAGCTGTTTTCTGCGTGTCTGGGCGCACTCCCTCCTTGCAAAAAATGTGGCTTAGAAACAGCAGCTCTTCGTAGGCAAAGTGGCATTTCTCTGCTTTTAAGGTTAGGCCAGACGACTTGATTGCGTCCAGTACTGTTCGAAGTCTTTTGAGGTGCTCTTTAAAGTTCGAGGCAATGACAACGACGTCATCTAAATATACCAGACAAATCTGCCATTTCAGGCCTCCCAGCACTGTATCCATTACTCGCTGTAACGTCGCTGGTGCGGAACAGAGTTCATATGGCATCACCTTGAACTCAAACAGCCCATCCGGAGTGATGAATGCTGTCTTCTCGCGATCTCTTTCGTCGACCTCAATTTGCCAGTAGCCGCTCTTGAGGTCCATCGACGAGAAATATTTGGCGTTACAGAGGCGGTCCAGTGTGTCGTCGATGAGGGGGAGGGGGTAGACGTCCTTCTTTGTTATGTTGTTCAAGCGGCGGTAATCCATGCAGAATCGAAGTGCGCCGTCTTTCTTTCTGACTAGAACAACCGCTGCCGCCGATGGGCTGTTTGAAGGCTGGATGACGTCGTCGCGAAGCATTTCTTCGACTTGGTCCCGGATGGCTTGTCGTTCTCGCGGTGACACACGGTAGGGGCTTTGACGGTGAAGTCGGGCGTGTTGGTCCGTTATAATGCGATGCTTGGCAATTGGCGTCTGTCGCACCTTCGGCGATGTCGAAAAACACTCACTGTAGTTTTGAAGCAGATTGCGGATCTGGTCTTGTCTGTTCCGGTGCAGGGCTGGGTTGATGTCGAAAGTGGGCAAGTTCTCTTGGTCAGGTGAATCTTCTGCGGAGGGGCGGAGGGGGCGAAGGTGTCTCGTACGTCGGATATTTCGTCGTAGAAAGCAATCGTCGTTCCTCTGTTAATGTGTCGGTATTCTTCGCTGAAGTTAGTCAGCAGTACTTCGTCCTGGCCATTGCGCAAATGTGCGATGCCTCTTGCGATGCTGATTCCTCTGTCTAGGAGCAACTGCATGTTGCCCTCGATGATGGCTTCTGCGTTAATGGCTTTCGTGGCGCCTACTGTCACGATAACGCTTGATCGGAGTGGGACGCTCACTTCTTCCTCCAGGACACTCAGGGCAACGTGATTTTCCCCAGTTTTCATCGAAGCGATGGCTTCGTCCGTCGAAAGCGTGATCAGTTTGGATCGTAGGTCGATGATCGCCTGATGCTCATTAAGGAAATTCATACCCAAGATTACTTCGCCGGAGCATTGCGGTAACACAACAAAGGTCGCAAGATAGGTATGTCATTTGACAGTCACTCGCGCTGTGCATCGTCCTGATGGCGTAATGAGGTGGCCCCCTGCGGTGTGAATTTGTGGGCCGTCCCAAGCCGTTGTGACTTTTCTCAGATGCGCAGCGAATGTTCCATTCATCACCAAGTAATCGGCTCCTGTGTCGACTAGAGCAGTAACTTTCCGGCCGCCGATACTCCCTTCTAAGTCGGAGGTCCTGGCTCTTGCATTGCATGTCGCTCTCGGTGTCGGGTCACGGCTTCGTCGCGTATGCGAGTCGCGGGTGTGGCGTGTGGTCGAAGCTTTTCTGGGTGGCGTCGTCGTTTTGAAGGCAGTTTGCGTCGTGGTCGGGGTTGTCATTTTGTGCGGCGTCGGTGCAGCGAGGGTAGGTTCTTCATGCGGCGTCGCGGGTGCAGCGTCTTCATGGGGCGTGGTCGGTGGAGGATCTTCGGCGTTTCGCTCGTGAGCAACCTCACCTCCAGAGGTTGCTGCCTTTAGTTTACCCTTCGGGGGCTTGGAGACCTTCCTCGTACCGCGTCTGCGTAGCTGCGGCGTGGCGACGCAATGCGCGAGGTTGACGGCGATGGTGAGCGCGAAAAGCCGTTTGGCGTGTACTCTTCTCGACGCAGGTACTCGTCGATTTCCTGCGGACGTTGCCCGAAGCGTGGTCGTGGGGCGTTAACGGCAAATCCTCGAAGACCGGTACGTCGGTACGGGCAGTGACGAAGAATATGGCCGGTCTCACCGCAATGGAAGCACAACGGCCGGTTGTCGGAAGTCCTCCAGGCGTCGCATTTCCTGGGGCTTGAGCGTCGGTCATAGGCTGGGCGGGCGGGGGCTGGGAGGCGGCGTTGTGGAACAAGTGGCTCCTCTCGGGGAGGACGTGGGGGTTGTCGCTGGGGCTGAGCAGTACTTACTGCAGCGGCGTAGGTCATGGTCTGGGGTTCTGTGGCCGTCGGGGTGCCAAGTGTCTGTTGCACTTCTTCCCGTACCACATCCATCAGAGTCGCTGCTTGTGGCTGTGTGGAAGATGGCAGTAATCGGCGTAGCTCCTCTCGGACGATTACGCTAATAACTTCCAGCAAGCTGTCACTGGTGGTGGCCGGCGTTTCCGAACGGATCGCGCAGGCAGAGGAAGAGCATTGTACTGCCGAGCTCGGACGCCGAGGGTCTTCTCAATCGTGCATGCTTCTTGCATGAATTCCTCGACTATTTTTGGCGGCTGGCGGACGAGGCTTGCAAAGAGTTGTTCTTTTACGCCGCGCATTAAAAACTGAACTTTCTTTTCCTCGGTCATCTCAGGATCGGCGCGGCAAAATAGGCGCTTCATCTCCTCGACGTAACCGCGGACGGGCTCATTCGGAAGCTGGATCCTGGACTCGAGGAGTCGTTCGCCTCTTTCTTTCCTCACGACACTGGTGAATACCTTCAATAGTTCTCTCTTGAATAGCTCCCATGTCGTAAGGGACGACTCGTAGTTTTCGTACCCCGTGCGTGCGGAGCCATCCAATGAGAAAAACACGTGTCCAATCTTTGCCGCATCATCCCACTTGTTGAATGACGCCACGCGCTCAAATTGGTCCAACCATTCTTCAGGGTCTTCGCCGAGGGATCTATTGAAAGTTGGCGGCACCCGCGGCTGCTGCAGTGTGATCGGTGTCGACATCTTCGGCGAGGTTGCGGTGCTCGTAGCCGCGTCTTTTCGCTGTCTGGTGCGGTCCGGCAGTCTCACGAACTCAGGCTCCTCTCCCTGGAGACGTCGGCTGGCTCGCTGAGCTGCTGGTTCGTCCTCGGGTGCGAAGCGCTTAGGGCTGGCTTCACGACTTGAAGGGGGCGTCTGGAACATGGAAGGCTACCCAGCACCTCCACCAGATGTCACGTAGTGGTGACGGCAGTCGAAGCAGCGATGAACAAGGACGAAAGGGTCTTCTAAAAGAAAACTGTTTATTCGGCTAACTTGCACCCAGAACGGACTGAATCACTCTGCGGCGGCGAAGCGACAAGCGTGCTCGTAGGTCGTCGAACAGAATGCCCGCCGCTGTCGGCCGTGCTCAATTTAAAGCTGATAGCGAACTTTCGAGATAAAGCGTGCAAAGTTACTTGAACGTTCCGGAACAACGTAGAATCAGCTCTGCCTGGCTGCGATCAATCGAGATAAATCTAGTCACGTCTCCCGTCGCAAAAAAAGCGATAAAGTGGTATGGCGGCAGATCTGAAAAACGAGCAAGGACTGCAAACATTCGCGGCAATATATATAGCGCAACGCCAGCATTTGGGTAAACAAACGTTAACCACCATCGTGGTGGTGGTGGTGGTGACTTCTTCCACTACCATGTTATCTGATACCTGATTTAATATCTGCTGCAGGTATTAAACTTAATTTATATTAAACTTATTAAACCTATTTATAAAATATTAAACTTATTTTTGGAATATGGCGGAGTGCTTGGTTTGAAGCACTCTGGCACAGTTCGGCCCGGTATTGCACTGCCTCCGGGATCGGCGCGGGGCATAATAGTGCGCGCCTTTTCTTTCTATCTTTGCTCTCCTATCCTTTAACTCTCCTACTTTCAGCACGCGGCAGCGAGCGTGGCTGAGCTTGAGCCAGTATGCAGGCGCATGCAATTTCCTTTACTTTCTTCCTATCAGCAACAGCAGTAGCAACAGCATGCGGGTAAACAGGCCTCCGTGCCGGCCCAACTGCGCGTGTGCGGTCACGTGATCGGGGTCACATTTTGCACGATGCTGCAGCAATTTGATCACATGAACGGCAGCCATCTTGAAATCTCGGACGGACAAGAAACTTTTGAAGGCAAGTATAAGACCTCACGCTCTTAAAGAGTGAATTTAAAACTCAACTTGCCGACCGCCCTAACCACTGAGCCACCGCAGCGTGGGTTCGAACCTGACCGCGGCGGCCGCTTTTTTATGGAGGCAAAACGCTAAGGCACCGAGTGCTGTGCGATGTCAGTGTACGCCCACTACGGCACCTCTTTCCTCCTTTCTTCTTTCATTTCCTCCTTTACATCTTCCCATACTGCGCGGTTCAGGTGGCTAATGATATATGAGACAGATACTGCGCCATTTCCTTTCCACGAAAACCAATTATTATTAATACCCAACGTGCAGGCAATATGCCCGGCGCCAATATCTGGTCGTCGCTGCTTTGCGAAAAGCCGAGTGGCGTGGACGGAAGCTGTGACAGAAGCTGTAGACGGAGGCTGTCCGTACAAAAAGTGAATCATAAGTTGCGTGTTAAAAAAAATGCAAGAGTAGAATAAGCAACGTTGTTAAGCTGCGTATCTATAAAGAAACATACGAAATTGAAAATTAAAAAAGTACAAATAAACAGTAAAAACAAAAACAATAAAACCAAAATAACAAAAATGAAAGTAAAGCGAAATTTTGGGACGCTTAAGCTTCGTCTTTAAGAGTGGGACGCGACAGTGTTGTGCAGCATTTCCAAGATGCCCGTTGGACAGTTTAAGGAAAGGAAATGACGCCTGTCTCGTATGTCTGGGTGGACACCCGATCGCGCCATAAGGGAAGGAAAATAAAGTGAAAATTGGTTATAAGAAAAGGAAGTGACGCCTGCCTCACATACCTCGGTGGACACCCGAACCGCGCCGTAAGACAAGGAAAATGAAGTGAAAAATTGGAGGACGCTTAAGCTTCGTCTTTAAGAGTGAGACGCGACAGCGTGTCGCAGCGTTGCCGAAGTGTACACGGAACGCCATTACCCGTTCGGCGCGACGCGTGGCCCGTTGGAGAAATTAAGGAAAGGACGCCTGTCTCACACATCTCGTCGGACACCCGTTCCGGGCCGTAAGGGAAGGAAAATGAAATGAACAATGCTTTTAAGGAAAGGAAATGATGCCTGTATCACATTTCTCGCTGGACACCCGGATCGTTCCGTAAGGGAAGAAAGAATTGATCGATCGATAAATCAACCAATCGATCGATCAATTAATCTAGCAATCGACCAATGATCAATAAATCGATCGATCAGTCGATCAATCAATCAGTCTATCGATCAATCAGTCCATCAATAAATCAATCAATCCATCAATCAATCAGTCCTTAAAGCTGTCGCGCTGAAATCCCTTCTCTTACGGCGCGGTTCAGGTGTCCACCGAGATGCGTCATTTTTCGCTCACGGACAAAGACGCCGACGCCGACGAAACCGGCTTTTCTGCGACACGAGCTCCTTAAGCCGCAACCACAAGGCAGCGCTTCTTCGGCGTCGCGTCAGCGTCGCGCCTACCGGCGTTGACGCTCAGGGCCGGCTGGAGAGGGCAGCAAAACACATGAGAGCCTACGGATTGGCGTTGCTGGCTCCAATCCGGTCGAGCGCAGTGTCCCGTGACGATTTTTGGCTAAACCGTCTAAATGCCGCATACTGCAACACGTCACAAAAAAGAGTTAAAACAAATTTTTACAAACCGTAAGATGTCAAATTTTAAATTTCTTGACTTAAAAGAGAAGTTTGAGGTTTGCTTCAAAAAACATTATTTTTTATATACACCGGCTGAATGACATCGGCAGCAGCATCGACACAGTCACCAGACAGCAGTCTTCGGCGAGTCGCCTTGGAGCTTCTTCCTTCTTTTTCGAGACGCACGATGGCCAGAAAACTACAGTCGTTGCTTTTGGAAAAGAAGCTACTGCTTCTTATTATACTGCAGAAAAAGAAACGGCAGCGTAGACGCTGGTGGATGCGACCGGTCTTTCAGCATCGCAAGCAGGAAGGCCTGTATTTTACGGCGGTAAGTGACTGATTTCGTCTATTTCACTTGCAGTCGCGTTTTCTCGTGCGCTAAACGGCCAATAGATGCGGTGCTATTCTCTATTAAGTATATATATGACCACACTTTATAGATCGCTCGAGCTGTGGCCGGCGGAGATAACATGTACAGACATGAGGGGGCTTATCTAGAGCGCTCGAGCTGCGGCTGGCGGAGCAAAGATGCGAAATTTTAACGCAGTTTGCGCTTTTCACGTAGGTACACGGATTATAAAATCGCAAGCGCAGTGCCCGCAACAAGGCAATCAAGCGGCATAAGATTTCACGTTATTTCTCCCGCAGCACACCGCAAACGTGCTCTAGACAAGCCTGCTCACTCTGTTGCTCAATATCAGTTGCTGGGCGAGTTGGTATTTCATGCTTTCATTCGCACAGCGCGTGGTGTCTCCCCTCTTGTCCGTGTTCGTCTTCGCGCTGTGTGAATGAAATCCCCTCTATAGCTTTCAGCTGCTGGCATCGAGGACGCGGTATTAAATCAAGGCTGCGGTGAATTTAATAATCAGATAAGCCTCGAATTTCTCATGATTCGAAATTCGAGGTTTTGTATATTTTGTGTTTGTACCTGATGTATATTGCCACCATACCCCTATTCTTTCTTTCTATCGCTCTCCCCTATTTTCCCCTCTCCCTGTCCTTTCTATCACGCTAGCCGCATCTCAGGTGTTTCAGGTCTCGATGGCTTGCCGCTGTTAGCAACATCTTTTCCTTCCAGTATTACATTTTTAAATTAACAAAGAGCCGCTAAGGCGCCTCATCCATCTTTCACTTTTTCATCCCTTCCTTCACGACAAAGTTGAAGTGGTTCCCTTGAATTAGAGTTACTGTGCCTTTTCTTCCATTGTAACCAACTTTTCGAATTAGAGTTACTGTGCCTTTTCTTCCATTATAACCAAATTTTCATATCTAAGTTATCAGTCTGTATATATAGAAGTGGCAATTTGCATTGGAGTTGTATGCTTTTCATAAGCTGCTGTCTTTTTATTGCAGATGCAACGGATGAGTGAAGGAGACCATGATTTTTTCTAAAAACTACAGAATGTCACCGGAGATGTTTGACACCCTGTTGTCATTCGTGACCGATGACTTAACGCGGCAGTACGTCGTGAGGGAGCCGCTTGAGCTGGGTGAACGGCTCGCAATAACCTTCAGGTTAGTAAACGGCCAAAACACACTGTCTTCACATTTTCACAACTGGCATGACATGTAAAAATGGTGATAGTAGGGGAATATATTGAGGACAATGTGCTTTACGTGGCGCAAGCAGGTTTCTGTCAGCTTGCGCGGTATGTTTAAGTCTAAAACAGGGCTTTTTCTCCTAGAACACAGCTTGACCTTTCCTGCTACCCACATGACTTGTGTTTGTATTTTGCAAAATGCACAGTACAAATTAGTTTATAGGTAATTCATGAGTATGCCAAGCCAGCCTTCTTATGCTCCTAGCACTTTAAAGTGTTATATGACCGGCGCCAAACATTTACAAAGCGCCCCCTAACTGCAGTGCCTACCCTGGTAGTGCTCTGAAATATTTGCTATTTTCCTGAGATGTCCGCCCCACACCTCTTGTATAGCAGTGGTTGGCATTCATAATCCTCCCCACCTCACCTTCCTCTTACTCTTAAAAATGCAAGACATATAATGCATAAACACACAAAATCTTTCAGTGAAAATATCTGAAAATTGAAGTACCGTTTTGTCTAATGAAGTTGTGATTACGCCCATATACTGAGGAGGAGGGCGGGGCAGCTTGGTAGCACTCCTAGTTGCAAACATAAAGTACACATCATACTGATGTTATTAAGTGTTTATGCTCACAGTAGATTAATTCTCCTTTTAGGGATACTCAAAGAAGTCCTTGTGTATAGATGAAATAAAGACTTGTTTGTTTTTGTTTACTAACTGGTGCAAGGTCATCTGGATGCAGTAGCACAATTCCCTCCACGGCTTTAGTACTGCAAAACAAGCTTTGTGCAGCCTTCGTGAAAATCCTACAGGCCACATGCGCAGCAATGTAAAAATTGGAAGCCGAAATTAGTGCTGCATTGTGGTATACAGTGTGCAATAAATGGCTTTGAAAAAAAAAAACCCGACCGCTGTTGCCACATCGCAAATTGCACAGGAGATTGGCGCATTGCTGTTTTTAAAGAAAACACTTTAAAAAGTAAACTGAAAAATGGATGAAGAGGATTGATATTGTGAAACTTATCCTTGTTCAGTTCATCTTCAGCGTATTTTTTAAACATTGAATATGACCAGAGATTGACCAAATGGGCTAAGTGCGTCTTATTCGTGGAATATGCCTACAGTGGAGACTACTTCAGTTGCAAGAAGCCGCGTGGGCAGTTATTCAACACTTCGAAATCTAGTTCCTTCTCAAGCGCTAGTGCGTATGTTCCCTTAAGCATTTCACTAGCGAATCCCTTCCGGTCTAACGCTCAAAGTTGTAACGGTCTAATTTGTAAATATAAAATCTTCAATTATGAAAGCTAAACGCTCCTTGACCACTGGTACTTATGTAGCACTCTTTATACTGCATCAAACTTTTAGCTGACTTGCATATATGCCTTGAGTGTTTGCTCCTCACACGAAATTTCTTTTGTTTTGCACTTGAAGGGGAGCAACTGACGCGGCAACAAAATAATCATATTATTATTATTATTATTATTATTAATATTATTATTATTATTATTATTATTATTATTATTATTATTATTATTATTATTATTATTATTTGTTTTCTAACCCCTATATTCGCCAAAACAGACACCTACAAGTTTTCATTTTTCCCACGAACTATAATAGATTGGAATCAAATAAACCAACCATTGCTCCATGAGGTCTAACCAATCAGTGCTATTTCTGTCTATTTTCCAGTGTTATTTCTTTCTTATTTCGCTCACTTGTACGCCCACTCTGCTTGGACTTAGTGTCCGCAGTATTTCATAAATAAAATAAAATAAAATAAATTACTGTTAGTTGTTGGGGAAGGAAATGGCGCAGTATCTGTCTCGTATATCGTTGGACCCCTGAACCGTGCCGTAAGGGAAAGAATGAAGGAGAGAGAGAAAGAAGAAAGGAAGAAATATGTGGCATTGTCGTGGGCTCCGGAATAATTTCGACCACCTGAGGATCTTTAATATTCACTGACATCGCACAGCACACGGGCGTTCGCCTTGTTGTCGAGATCTCTCAGAGAGGGTGCAAGGCAATAAACGCAGTTAAAGAGGCGCGAATAAAGCCACTGGAACTCTGTAAGTACCGCCGCTGTTTTCTCTTCGCCGCCGTGTGGCCTATTGGCCAGTTGCCATCACGTGATTTTTAGGCGCCGCCATGGACGGTCCACTCGCTCAAGGAGCCGATGAGGCGCACTGCTTCCGAGGTGGTTGGCTGGCGTGTTTTACGCAGTAGATCGTTCAGTATCGCGCTTGTGTGCGTGTGCGTCGTGTGCGTGCGTGCGTGCGTGCGTGCGTGTGTGTGTGCTGTGTGTGTGTGTGTGTGTGTGTGTGTGTGTGTGTGTGTGTGTGTGTGTGTGTGTGTGTGTGTGTGTGTGTGTGTGTGTGTGTGTGTGTGTGTGTGTGTGTGTGTGTGTGTGTGTGTGTGTGACAGATATGTGTTTTCGGACGAGGTTGCTTTACGAGGGGAGGGTCATCTGGCCACACAGTTAGAGCGTTGGCCCACGCGCCGACATTGGGGTTGTAACTACCTTCCACAAGCCTCCGACAGGCGACTAACAACACGGAGGGAAGAAAAGGTGGCAGGAAAGCGCTAGAACAAACCTATTTCATGCGTTGTCCGCGCACACCCGGGGACTCAAGAAAACGATATGCTAAGCAGCTGTCGTACGAAGCTATCAAGGCTTTCGTAAACCCTCCTCTCATCTAAACTGTCAATCATGAACACTTTCATTGGTCACTTTTTGCCCAAAAACGATGAACAAGGCGTCCGCAGGAAAGACTTTCTTCCCCTAGCAGACGACGCACACTCCACGCTGGACCATTTCTTGCAACAGCCCAATGCTGCCCACGCGCCGCGCGCTGATTGCGGTACTTTAAGACTTCCAGCGGCTTTAAACGCAGTTTGAGATATTGAAGCGTAAGCTTCAATACGGGATCTCGGGCTTCAATTTCGGACCATGCAAATTTGACCTTCAGCTGAGTTCGAGGTCAAACCATGAAAAAGAGGAAAAGAAACTTAATCAATATTCATGACTGGGAGTCGCACTCGCGGCAGCGTGTCCATGTATCCTTTAAGGGCCGCTCTGTGAGCCCACTATGCTATCGCCTTTTTTTTCCTTTATTGCCGGCCACAATGCTATCGCCGCAACAAACACGCCTTTTGTTGTTGTTGTTGTAGTTGTTGCCTGTAATATGATGGCACTTACCCACGGTGGGGGATTGGCCAGGGTTTGGTGCAGACCCAAACAGGGAAAGTCTAATCCAGGTTTATCTCAAGCGGCTCATAAATGGAAATGATTGTGAGTGAAAAAGGAAATCACGAATTTTTAGAGAACTTGAGGAAGTCGGAATGGGTATCAAGGAAACAAAGCGGGGCGAGTATAATAACTAAATTTTGAGAATTAATGAGAAAGAAAATAATTTTGAGAGGGAAGAAAAGGTATCGACAAGTTAACACAAAAATCTCCCGGTTTCAATGATGTACTTGTGGAGTAGCTGACACACCTGCCAAATGGCATGCCCTTTGACGGTTGCACCGGAAGAGAGGAGGACGGGAAGAGTAAACGGCAGTCCTAATTGAGCGAGATGATTTACCAAAAACTGAATTCTCTGGCGTGCAAACCGCCGGCAGTAGAGGATGAAATGATCTATCGATTCAACGTCCCCGTATGACGCACTTAGATTCGACGGCGTGAACCCAGAACGGCATAAATATAGATTAAGGCGAGGAATCCTACAGCGCAGCAGCGTCATGGAAATCTCACATTGTCTTGATGCGCAGTAACGTATGTTTCATAGGAATTTCAAATGTTTGAAATCCGCTGTACCAAGGATGGGCTCATGGCTCAGGTAATGGTGAATTTGGCAACGTTCATAACAGGACGTGGTCAGAAGGGTGAGGTTTCGAACGCCATGGGCAACAGGGCCATTGATAGCTGATTTCGCTAAAAAATCGGCCATCGAATTTGAAGTAATGCCACAGGGCCCTGGGATCCACTGAAAGCGCACCTCTAGGACATGACGTGGCACAAAGTGCAGTAGGGATCGGTACAGGTAAGTAGTTTACGAGGTTTCTAGTGCAGCCAAGACTGAGCGGCAGTCCGAGAGAATGATGACTTGAGAAATATTGCTGGGAACGTTTTGAAGGGCCAAACCAATAGCGAGAAATTCAGCAGTGAAAATTGGTGTATAATCAGGGACCTGGAGAGAATAACGCCAATCTAGTGTGTGTGAATAAACACCTACTGCTGCCTTTTCGCCTTGTTGAGAGGCATCTGTGAAAATTGCAGCATGGCTCGGATACTACAACAGATATTCCTCCAGGAGACCGTTTATCACGTTGGCAGATAAGTGCTTTGCGTACAGCGGCAGCATATGGTCGACGCAAACAGCTGGTGCAGCCTGCAAACTGCTGACGCATTGCACAGACCTAAGCGAGACTGCAATTCTAGACAAAAGGTGGTCGGTAAACACAAATTGGGGCAGTTTTTAAATCGGCCAATGTTTATCTAGAAAGAAAGCTCGGCTCCTCAAAAAAAATTTGAGGAGCCACTCCAGGCATTGGCTCAAGTCCCCGTAAGAAGGTGCGCATTGTGAGAAGCTGGAAGCGAGAGTTCAAGTCCCGTATGCGAGCTTCCAGAAAGAGGACACAATTCGCCACTGATTTTGATAATCCCAAGCATAGCTGTAGAGCGCGCCTCTCGAAAAGAACCAGCGGTTGAATTCTATATAAAGGCCAACCGGAGAACAGAACGCAACCGAACTCCAAAATTGGTCTTACGTAAGTCTTATAGAGAAGTAAGAGAGTGTCTCTGCGCATACCAAATTTCCAATTGCTGATTCTCATAAGGCGACCGAGAGCTCGCTCACCATTTAAGACTATACTTCTGATATGAGGTTGGCAGTCTAGATGAGTATCGTAAATTACACCTAGGTACTTTAAGGACTGAACTTGCGGGATTTGGGCGCCACAATACTGTAGACTTATATAAAGAGGGGACGCTGGAGGAAAACGACAACGGAAGATTTGTTCACGTTAAGAATTGAGTGTAACTTGCCCAGCCATACTTCCAGTGCATTGAGGTAGGCCTGCAAAAGCTGGTAAAGTGAGTGAATGTCTCTAGCAGAAGCGAAAAAGGCGATGTCGTCCGCATACACATACACTTTGACGTCACCCTGAATTGGTATATCTCGCACAAGTATATTAAAAAGTCACGGAGACAGTACGGAACCATGAGGCACGCCCCTAGTCCGTGAAAAAGTCTCGGAAGTAAAGGAACCGCCCGAAAAGAAGAACCGCCTTTCTTTTAGGAATTCCTGAACCCATGCAAGAATGTAAAAAGTCGGCCGAATTTCGTGGCGTGTTAAACAGCACCAGACTCTCGTGCTGGCCATTGAAGAGCGTCGTCTTCATCAGCTTATATCTACCTAGCCCCGCGGCACTGCCTGCTCACCGTCGTCTTCTACGTAGCACAAATCCGTGCTTTAGCTCCGATTCCAACACTCTTTGTAGTTTCTGTATAGGTTCATAGAGTTGCACGGTTGCATTCCCTCCGGCGCTCTCGCGCATCTATTGGCTAAACACGATCACATGGTTAATCAGCATTGTGGAGAAGCCGACTCATTTGCATCGTTTACCGCTAGAGCATTGCTGACAGTCCTATGATACACCGACTGTTGTCGTGCTTTGCGGCATTTTATTTTGTCCTAGTTCAAACGTTCACTGAAAACGATGTTTTCTTATCAAGAACGCGCAATTTTATCGCAAGTTTTCGCCGATTGTAAAAAAAAGTGTTTATGATGCGTGGCGTTTAAAACAAATGGCGCCACACATCCACAATGCGATAATTTTGTCTTAAATCAATGAAATACGCCTTGGTGCCGGCGAAGCATTACTAGCCAGCTGTGCCATTCAATGCAAAAGTAATCTGCGTAGACTAAAGTAAGTAAAGCAGGCAGAATCAAGCGGATTGAGCCTGCACTGCACCAAGTCCGCCTCATTCATGAAAGAGTTCTGGCTTTTCCTCATAATTTACCTGCTTGGGAAAGCAATATTGCGCACGTACCTACGCTCAACTCTGACCACGAAAAAAATTTTAGTGCCACCATTTTAAAGCGCGCGATCTGTTGAACGCGAACTTTTTTGTTGCGTGTAATCCCCACCCCAACGAAGCGATCAAACCAGGTGAAAACGGGAGTAACGGCTAATTGGCAGTAAGCAAACGCTGCACGAAGCCTTAATTGAACACATAATTTGCAATGATCCAGTTCATTATCTTGCGACCTTCCGCGACACCGATGTGTCTACTGGCGATGGCTTTTGCAGGCCCCTTGTCCACCTCCGGGAAAAATGCTTCCTGTGAGTGCAAGGATGTCGCATGCGATTTTCTCAAACGATGTGCTCTTATAAGTCTGCAAAACTATGAGACAGGGTGCAATAAAGCCGCCACAATTGCTCCGAACTGTTGATCTACAGGCCCGCGCTTTGCGCGGTAATGCAGGAATGCGTGTACAGATAGCAGATCTTCCAGAAACTATCTTAAACCCGCCGAGGCTGGCTTGTTGCGAGCCAGGAATTACGAACTTGCATAGCAGAGATATTACGAAATCTGGGGTTCATGCCGGATCGCCTTACTCGACCAAATCTATTTTCTTCTATCCATTGTGCTGCAAGCCATCGGACTATTTTAGCGCGACCACACAGATCGATGCCGCTAACGTGTAACACGGAAAACCAGCACCTGTCCTTCCTGGATGGCCACGCAAAACCATTGGCACAGGGTTTCATTCAGTCGGTATTGTGGTTACAACGATGGGCACGGGCCGTCAACCACCATGGGCTCCTGGCGCAAGCCGAAGGCCTAAACCAGCCGTCACCACACGTATACTGTAGGGCACCTCTACTGCGCACGCAACCTCCGCAGCTTTCGTTCCCAGCGCAAAGACAAACACGGACAAACAGGGGAGACCCCCTTGTTTGTCCGTGTTCGTCTTTGCGCTGTGAATGAAAGCATGAAATACCAACTCGCCCAGCAACTGATTTTAAGCAACCTCCGCAGGGCGGAGAGAGGCAGAGCGGCTCATGGCAAGGAAACAGGTTTCCATGTGCACAAAGGAGACGTGTAATCACTCTGTTCCGGAATGCTCCAAGCATGCATGCATGCTATCATAACACCGTCACTGAATGCGAAACCTATCGCGATAGGTAAGCAGTTAGTTCGACCGTCTTAAGCATAGTACTTTTTTGTGCTTTCGTACTTGCCTCGTATTTTGTTGTATGTACCACAGCAGTCCATATTTGCTGCCGGTCGGCATTTTCATTGTCTGATTGGAAGTGATGCAGGCGGAACACTCCGCAGCGGCAGAGCAATCAACACACTTCGCGCACATCGCACACAGCGCTCCACAACACAGCTGCTTTTTTCCTCTGGCTGTTAATGTATGCGCAGACAACGTAGTGCGGCCCAGATGACTTCTTTTGTTTCCAGGATAATCACACTGACATGTTAAGCACGCTTGTTGCGCATGGCGCAGTGGCACTTAATTCGTAGTGTTTTGGCAGCCCGGCGGAAGATGGCGTCTGATGGCAGGGTTTGATAAAGCCCCTACGCCGGGGCTCCTCCTCTCGGCTCCACCCGGGAGCCGACGGTGGCGGCATCTAGGCCAGGGGAAGCTAGCAGACTCTCCCCACGCTCGTTCTTTGGCGTGCAGCAGACCGCGCGTAAGTTTTTGCCTAGGCTTCTGTCAAAATGAGATCATGGCGTGGGAGATTGAAACCCCGACCCACGTTTCACTGCTTTTTCGGAACTTTTTGTACTGTGTTCGTGATTGCTTTGCACACGGTGGAAGTGGCGTGTGCGAGCGAGCTCGTGGCGCTGTGGTGAATATGTTCGTTGTGTTGTTTTTCTACCGGCGTCTTTTGTCTAATTTTATTTAAAATTCACATATGCCTAGAGGAAGAGGCACGACATACGACTATATGTGCGGCCTAGGCTTTATATGAACAGATGGCGGTATAATGCTGCCATAATACATATCTCAAAGGCGCGATTGCTGGGGCTATTCAGTGCGTAGGTGCTTGCTCATCTCAATTTTTTTTATTGCTGCAAAGCTTGGCGATTATTTGAGAGCTGTTAAACTCGGACACACCGCAGGCTAACGTTAAAAGGATGCGACTGACAGAAGTCACTTAATGTGTGTCTTGTAAATAGGTGAATACAATGCCCTGGTTGCGCACTGCAACACGGTTGTGGCCAGAAGAATTTTGATGCAGGGTTAATAGTTTGGTTCATTAACGGCAATCGAAAATGGCTTTTAAAACCGCTGCTTCACGCGCAGCTACAGCGCTGCATGACTCTTTAGAACAGTGTTTGTTTAGGTGACTGTCATCATTTGTGAGCATATGCAATAATGGCTCATAAGACTCATAAGAGGACATTGTCTTCCCTCGTGTAATTGACATGCATAACAGGCGGCAGCCTGGTATGCCGCAAGTAATTAATCGCTTTCCGTCAAATTTATTCACACCTGTTTCAAGGAAAATTAGTTGGTTACTTTACAAAGTTGCTTGAAGCGGAAATTGAAAAGATGAGAAAATGTCTGCGACATTGTGTAACCGATGTCCTCGCGTTCATTCTCACATATTATTCACGCAGATAGCTGCCGTTATTGTACCTCGCACGGTAACGACCAATTTTGGTATGAACCGTGCCAGAACAAACACGGTCAGTAATGCGCGCAACATGAAAGCTAGACCTGCACTGCGAGCGGCATGATCAGCGGGGGC
>JARKHS020035856.1:0-29565 GCA_030143305.2 Amblyomma americanum | reverse complement strand
TTTCTCCGGACGCGGCGATGCCACTCACGGCTAGGCGCGGGTGCTCGGGTCCGTGGTGACGCACTGCTCACCATCATCCTGAACGTAAAAGCGCAAAAACACAAGGACACAGACTAAGGCAGACAACACGTCTGTGTCCTTGTGTTTTTGCGCTTTTACGTTCAGAATGGAAAACCAACTCGCCCAAATGCAGCCATTATTGATTCACCATCATCCCCCTGTGGGGATGTCCCTGCGGATTCTCAGGATCCCGTGGTGTCGCAACTCACCAGCATCTTCATGAAGCAGAAGCCCCCTTGCGGGCATGTTCCAAGAAGGCAAACTGTGTAAGTAGAAGAAAATGTCTATTTTATTTATTTTTTATTTCGATATACTGTCAGCCCCAACCGGGGCTTTTACAGGGATGGGTGCACTTCAAAGAGTACACAACTTCCAGATAAAACAGCTATAGAACAGTAAGCAGTTCCACAATGAAAAGGATGGGTCTAGTTAAAGCACGACAAAACAAACAAATTAGAGGTAATCAGTTATACAGAACAAAGTATATATCACCAACATTTAAAAAATATTTAGTCAATTTTGTGGCAATATACTCAGCTCGGCAAGCTCCAAAAATTTGAGGACTGTCGGCTGCAATACAATTGAAGCGTCTTCGCGCACTGCTCGCGGAAAACAGGAAAAATAGAATGTGTTATTGCAACAAATAAATTCATCAATTGTGAGAGGATGTTTGCGGCGGGAGATTCTGGAGTGGCTTATATTGACGAAGTCTTCAGAGTTAAGCTTAAATGAGTTGTGCAGAAATAAGTATAGGAATTTCAAGCGGTGCACTTTCGATAAGATAGATAAAGGCTGAAGTCCTGCGCGATGCAAAAGTTCAGTAGGTGAATCTGTGCGTCTGTACTGGTTATAGATAAATCGCGCAGCTTTTCGCTGCACACTTTCCAGTGCGGCTACGCTAGTACCTGTATAAGGGAACCATGTAATGTTAGCATTTTCTAATACCGGGCGTATGAGCATAGTGTATGCCAGAAGCTTTATTTCGGGAGGCGAGTTTTTCAAGGCACGTTTAAGGAAAAACCGTTTGTTCATTGCCTTATTTGCTACATACTGAACGTGTGTTGTCCAGTTCAGGCTGGATGATATGCCCAGATATCGGTATTCCGTAACAGTTCGTAGCGCAGTGTATCAGAACCAGAAGTCAACTTAAGCGGAAGTTTTTTCTTTGTGACGGACATAGAAACAGTCTTGTCTTTGTTAATGACCATACTCCAATCATGACACCACTGAAAACTTTATTTAAAGCGCTATTTATTTTGATTTGGTCAGAATGATGTTTAGTTTCTTGATAAAGAACGTAATCGTCTGCAAACAGTCTCATTTGTACTTCATTTTGGTTAGTTATATTATTAATTAATAGCAAAAATAAAAGAGGCGCAAGTACAGATTTTTGGGGGACACCAGATACCACGGGAATAATGTCGGATGTATGTCCGTCGAATTGGACAAATTGGCAACGTTAAGACAAAAAACTGCTGATCCATTGTTGGACGGGACCATCATCAATTAAATGCTTGAGTTTGTACATCAATTTTTGGTGCGACGCCCGGTCGAACACTTTGGAAAAGTCAAGGAAAATTATATCAAATTGCGACTGATTGTTAATACCTTGCGCAAGATTATGCACGAGTTGAACAATTTGTGTTATAGTGAATAGTCCATTTCTAAACACGTGCTGGCAATTGTGAAATAGTTTTTTAGCGTCTACGTATTGAGTCAGAAATTTAAGATAATTTGTTCCAGAATTTTCCTCATGTACATGTCAGAGATATCGGTCGAAAATTATTCGGGGAGTATTTATCGCCTGATTTGTGGACAGGAATTACTTTGGCGATTTTCCATTCAGAGGGAATACAACATTCACGAATTGATTTCTGGAAAGGAAGACAAAGCTATTTGCTACAAGGCTCGGCATAACGTTTCAGAAAACCATTAGGAATGTCATCAGGGCGGCTACTTTTCTTTGCATCAATATTTAAAAGCAAGGCTGCCACACCAGCCTCTGAAATTGTAGGCGTACCGACGCGATGCTCGTGGCCATACTGTTGTGGAGCAATCTGGCCAACGTAGTTTTTCTCAACAGTGAAGACTGAATGAAAATATTTGTTGAACGAATCTGCTTTAAGTTTGCTGTTCAGAGATGACATCGGAGGACTTATCTTTTGCCTTGTGATCAAGTAACGCCGAAATTTGCTTGGTGCAGTTTTATAAAGTTTTGTAATGTAGTGTTGCAGAAATGTTCTTTTGTATTTCGAGTTGCATGTTTAAGTTGCCTATTTAATGAATTAAGGCGAGAGTGGTAGTCAGGGATGGTGCTAAATTTGTTCCGCTGTCCGAGTCTTTTGATCCTGCGTTTAATATGAAATATTTCACGCGTGATCCATAGATACTGCTTTTTAACAAATTTTCGAACTGTTGGGACGAAGCTTTCCATGCAATGCTTAACAAGATTTTTAAAAAACTGCCAGACGCTGTCAATACTTGACTGCTTATTGAAACGTAAATGGAAAAAGTTCTCGTATTCATGGACGAGATAAGTCATAACAGGATCATCATTGGCCTTGTTAAATGCGAAGACACGTTTTTCAGTACGATGTGGGCTAACAAGGTTAGTTATAGGCAATGTACACATTATTAATTCATGGTCTGATAGCCCTTGAAGTGTTTTTACTGTTATGGCCCTGCCTAGAAAGTGATCGCTAACGAAGAATAGGTCTAGAATAGAGCTGGTTTGGTTATGTACACGAGTCAGAGTGTCAACAATCTGCGTAAGGTGGAACGTGAACAAGAAATCTATCATCAGGTTATTTGTAGCATTTCCGGGGTTTAGAGATTTCCAGTTAATATCTGGTAGATTAATGTCCCCAGCCATGACAAGTTTCCCGCCGGGGGTATGTCTAAGCATGTAGTTGAACAACGGGTTAAGATACATTGCATCGGCATTTGGAGGCTTTTAGACAGCTCCAACGTGAACAGCGCCATCGGTTAAATGGATCTGGCACCATACAGCCTCAACTCCTGCCACTTCCGGCATGATGGAGCATACTATTGCTTGTTTAAGAAGAATTGCCACGCCCCCACCTCTAGATTGTCTATCCTTGCGAATAACTGTGTATCCGGGTGGGACAAATTCAGAGTCTGAAATGCCAGGGTGCAACCATGTCTCAGTGATGGTTACGATGTCAGGCTCAATAGCCAGCAAAGTAGCCTCCAGTTCAGGTAACTTCTTAGCTATGCTGCGGGCATTCAAGTTGAGGAAGGTAATCGGCTTTTGCTTTTGGTCGTTCGAGATTCTAGTTGCGGTGATTGTTTTTTTTTTCTATTTCTACAATGTCGTTTCAGTCGTTATCCCAAGCAAAAAGTTGTCCATTTATTCGCACTTTATCGTAGGTTAAGATTACTTTTTCTTTGCGGTCGCGATTTTCTTTTGTTCGGTCCCAGGTTTTTTTGCTGATATCACGAACAGCACGTCAAAAAATCTTCACTAATAGAAAAGCCAGAGCCTTTCAGTTACGAGCATTGTTTGAATATGCTGAGTTTATCGCGGTAATCGAGAAGTTTTATGATTACAGGTCCGCATTTTGTTGGATCATCTTTGTCTGGTTTTCCAAGCCGGTGTATTCTCTCGATTCCTGAAATATTAAGCCCTAGCAGACCCTCAAATACAGTATCTTTAGTAGATTTGAGCAGCGTTTCAGTAGTTTCATTCGCATCTTCATCAATTCTGTACACAATGATGTTAAAACGACGATTTCTATTTTACAGATCATAAATTTTTTTGTCATAGCTGCAAGGTTTTTCTCGAGCTCAGCTACGCTCTTTGTGCAAGATTCAATACTTGTTTTTCGAGCCCAGTAAAGTTTTCAAGTTTCTTGTCAATTGCGCTTAGTTTTTGGTTAGTGACAGTTTTCTCCGCCTTGATTTCTTTAATATCAACCGCAATGGTCTTCAGTTGATTAGCAAGCAAAGAGTCCCCAGGGCCGGGGTTAGACTAAACGTCACCTCCCAGTAACTGAAGAAATTGCAGTGAAAAACAGATGCACAAGAGAACATCCACTAGTGGCCGTGGGCACGGCAGCAGTATCAAGAAGACATTGTTACTACGAAATGATTTGTCGTGGCATTTCCTCACCAGGGGGCCTATTCTGGACAATTCGCCATTTTGTTCAAATTGTGACGTAGGCGTGACGTGACCATCAATGCGGTGCCAGGTTACGTACCCACAGAATGTGATTACGGGAATAGGAAAAAAGTAAAAACTGATCTAGAAATAAATACCGTCGTCTGCTACTATTGGCGCCAAGTACGAAACAGAACGCCGCTCCGGGAGCTTGCGCTGAGCCTCTGCGATGCAATCTTCGGTGCATACGCGTCGAGGGGCAGTGCGAGGGAGTGAAATGTGTTGCGGCCTCTTGCGTATCATGTCGGATGTCCGGCAGCAGCTATAGACAGACGGAGTGGGGCTACTCAGTGCGAAAGACTCGCACGTCGGTTGTCAAAAGATTCATCGCGTTCGATGCGGCGGTGCGAGCGAGGGTGAAGCCTTGACTTTTCAGTCGAGGTGAAGTGATGGCGTACCCGCGAGTCGCGAGCGACGTCACACGCGTGCGTACTGTTGCGCAGAGAAGCCGGCGACCATCAGGAACGGGGCCAGGATATTCGTAATGGCATACTTGCCGAATGGTAGCGGAAAGCGAAAGCTTTGGCCGGCATGATGCCTTTGTAGCATTGCTGCTCATAATGATCAACGACAGCTTCGCACATTCGCTTACCAGCCACAGTTGAATGCAGGAACTGAGTCGTTTAAAGCACTTTTCTTTAGGAAAAGTCATCTCGTCCGGGACAGGAAAGGAAGCAGCCAGAGCTAAAGTTTTGGAGTGGTGCCGCCACTGCTGAAAAGGCGCCCGAAGCGGCACCTAAATCCGCGCAGGCCAGCAGTCCCTGCCTGAGGACAACGCTCGCATTCTTCTTAGCGTTGTACACTCTGCGGAAATCCACTGTTTCCTAGGCGCCGCGTCAGCTACCGTCAGGTCAGCAAGAGTGCTAAAGCTTTTAATCGCTACGTATCGGCTTTAACGGAGAGCGGGATGCAGCGGAGTTGTATCTGTGTGCGCTTGGAAGGCCTCCACGATGTGTTTAGTGCTAAAATTCATGCTTGGCAAGGCAAGCCGGTCTGTACATTTTAGGCAACGCGTTGCACCAGACTCAGTCAAGTTTACATGCACCCGCGCACGAAACGAAACTGCAAAGCGCGGAATATCGGAGTGAATCTCGCCAAGGAGAATGCACCGAGTGCGCATCCCTTATTATCGACTTAAATGTGCAAAGCCGCGGAAAAAAAAATTCTTTTCTGGCATTAATAAAAAACAATATTAAGGACACTGAGTGTTGCACTTCGGGGATCAAAAGCAAGCCATGTGGCCTGAAGATTTTTTACTACAACCCTGCAATTCATTGCAATTGAAGACAGCTGGCGCACCATTAAAAACCAAGACAGAAATGCCAAATACAAAGCAGAACAAGCATTGCAATTTTTGATCTAGGTATTGTTTACAAACATACATACTGGAGGTGGTGGGTTCGACTCCCACTGCCGCCGGTTACGCACGGGTTATGCTGTAATGGGTACAAACCATTCCTCGGCCTGGTGCTCGGCTTTCTAGGGTGCGTGGCATGGGAAAAGAGCCCGCGCCTTCAAATACCAACACTGTGTGAGCGTTGACACTGCTGTTGTATTCTGCCAGAAAAATATGTGCTGCAACCATAAAAAGCACCCTATTTAGAGGACGATGGATGCTAAATTGGATTGAATTGAATAAATCAGTGACAACAAAAGAAAACCCCGAGAAAAATGAGTTCTCAGTGTACGCAGTTCTGTACAAAGTGCCCTAAAGGGTTGAATGCAATTTTCTCGAGCATTTAGTCATTTGCATCTTTTTTGCCGAACATCAGCATAGCCACGCATACACAGATAATTTTACACAGCGGTGGTATTAAACATTGGTGACACTGACACAGTTAGTCGCAAGGGAAGGCTCGAGTACTGGGTAAAGTACACGATAAACTGGTCATCAGGAAAAATCTAAGTGAAACTGGTGCATTTTATTGACTAAACACATCAGCTGTAATACAAAGACAGAGAAAACTCTAATATGTTAGTGAAAATTGAGTGCATTGGCAGATATATTGCACAAAATCTGAGCCCCCCGAAATATTAGCTTGTTCTAAAAAAAATAATTGCTTTGCTGCCAATTTTCTTTTGAAGCTCCAGCAAAATTTCGGAGCAAGTCAGCTGTAGAACAAACTTCCTTTCTGAAAAGTATCACAACAAACACGTTTGTTTTTGATACACAAGAAAATTTCATGACTGCTGCAGGACATGTGATGGCAATGACAGTAATGAGGCAATTGCTGCTGCCGCAGAGAAAAAGTGGTAAAAGCCCGCACACATGAGGATAACAGAGGCAGATTTCTCCGGCAACAAGAGAAGTTGCAGCATGTAAAAAAAAAGTGTAATGTGGTATATGTGCGCATTGATAATGGCCATTTCACAAAGTGTCATATCCAGTAGATTCCTGTGTTGAATAAAAAAATAGCAATGCGTCCATTGATGTCCCAGTGATACGAAAGGAACATAACGTGAACAGGTTGTCTGGAATTTTTGTCAAATTCGCCTAACAGCTTTAGCAGCAGCCAAGAAGCAAAGTGCCAGCAACAACGTTGGTAAAAGCGGGGCCTTACACAGTGAAACTGGTCGAACGAGCAGACAGCTGCCTTGGCTTTCGTTCATGTAAGCTTGGCAGATGGCAAACATGAGACAGTTGCCTCACTTTTTGCTCAGAGGAAAGCTAGTGGATTGCTGTATCACTACACATAGCATTTAAAAGCAACTGTAGAAAACAGGCACAGAGGCAAAGAAATTTCAGGAGACAAAGCTTGCTTTGCTCTGTGAGCAAACACAAATTACACATTAGGGGCCTCCTATCGGACGAACAGTTGCCTACAAAATCAGACTGCTCCCTGAGCAAGATGTGATAAATGACTGCCTACACATCCCTATGTTTTGTGCATGTCAAGAAATTTCACTTAAGCAGTAATCACGTCATGGAGCACAAACTTTTAACAGAAATCAAAGAGAAGTACTGGTTCAAAGCTCTGGTGGCAGGAGAAAAACATTTTGGCGACTTCCTCTGTTTCACTGCACTAAGCACCAACATGCACATTATTCATAAAGAGAGCACACAGAAATTCACTACGTCAAGAATCGGCAACTCTTCAGTAGCGTTAAAACTTGTGTTTAAGCACACATCCGGCCAATTTGCAGATGGTAGGAGAAAAGTTCATTGGACGTTTCCTGTCAAGTGAACAACTGCAGCACTAGAGAAAAACCTAGTGTACACATCAAACGCACCTGTCATTACACACTCTAGTGACAAAATGAAAGTAAAATTTGGTCCTGTTTAAAGACCAGCACAAAAATCATAGACTAGAACAGCTTTCTTGCTGCGTGTAATGAAACTTGAAGCATAAAAAATGTTCACATAGACTGATCGTAGCATGACTACATGTGAAAACTATGGCAGTGAGTCCTGAAGCTAAGTGCGGATGCATGCTATGTGTCGCACAGTGCAATTTGTGATCACCTTTGAAAAGAATCTTGTTCCATATGTACTGCACTTGACACCTGCGAAGCGATCCAATGCAACCCTTCCAAAGAATGATTCTCTGCTTGAGGAGCACTCTAGCTGAGAGGTGAACGATGTTGAACCTTGAAGCAACATTCCCCAGCACATGACTTCCTAGGATAGGAGTGATGCATCGAAGAGGCACAGTATACACACTGTCACCTGGAAGGCAATCAACACTGTCTTTAGTGCATGAGCTTGAGTGCAATGCAAGTTTCATACACACAAGAGAAAACGCTTTCAAATACGTGATATCACACGGCTGTAATTATCAAACTAAAGTTTCACGTATGACTGTAAAACTACTACCCAACTAAACTGCTTATGTAACAGTTATATATTATTGGTCATTTCTATCAAAATGATGGAGGAAGTAAAACAGAACTGTAAAAACAGCTTGACTACGGACAGATTAACCGGTATAAATATTTATTACATTTTTTTCTTGTGTTGTAGTGAAGGCAACTGCTACAAGGCGCATTGTAGGGGAAGACCAGAGGTTAACTTTACCTCACAATATTTAAGTGCATTAAAATCTCACTGCACGAATGCTTTTGCAACTGCATTTATCAAATTGCAGATGGCAAGCCATTGTGTTTGTGTGCAACGAAAGAAAACCATAGACATGCAGATGCCCTGCGAGTCACCCATATCCGCATATTGTAGTAATCTGCAAACTCGTTCTGTGCTTTGCTTTACACACAAGACTATTTTGAAATGCAGTTTTTATGTGCACAAGGCTTCCTCGCTTAATAGGCTAGAAATAAATGTGTCATGAGATCCATAGCTGTTTGCAAGTGATCAAAAAAAGGTAGGAACATGAGGGACTTCTTATGACACACTCGAAGAAAGCCACCAGCCATCAGTATGAATAACCATGCATTCAGCCATCTGAAGAAAGGCAACAGAAATTTTTCGTTGCTGTTTCCCTTACCTCATCGATGTTCGAGACGATGTACCCGGCACATGTACGCTGCCTTGCTGATACCGCGGTTTTCAGAAACTGCCCTTATGCACACAGACACTGATGCACACAGATAATGCACTGATGAGGACAGTCCCGCCGACAAGCCGAACACATTCTGGAAGCATGTTCATCAGCCGCCATACCTTTTGTGCCACCCTCTCATCACTCACGCAATTGGATATCATGTCAGTGACAGCGTGTAAATAGAGGCAAACATTGAACTAATTGGTGACCAGACGTTCACAGCTACCGATCACGCCTTGAAACACACAGGATCAGAGTAACGGCCGGAGCACCTACAATCCCATGTTTAAGGCAGACGAAGGTGCTCACGCGCTGCCTCTTGCCGCAAAGCTTCTTGCACAGCCACCACACCATATATCACTGGCCAGGCCGTCACACTCACGAACCGTGCGGTCCTTCGAAAACACTGAGGCGCACTCACAAATGTCTCGCTTCTCGCAGCCCATGCTAACGAACGACAGCTACGGTTGCCGCCATATCCGAGCTGTAGCAACCGCGACCGCGTGGACTGATAATTTCTTAGCTTGAGAGAAACGTTTGAAACGGGAGAGCAGCTTGAGCCCTCATGCGGGTGTAAATTTACGCTCTGATAATTAATGCTCTAAATGGTTGCTTATTAAAGAGGTACCATTATAACGTCGTTTCAATGCTTCTACATTCAAAACAAAGATGCTTCTGAACAGTTTTTAACTTCAAATAAGCGCCAACCAAACTACGGTGAGTTAACAGCCGTATAAATCAGTGTGGTCATAATTCGACCTTCTTGCGGCCGTCCCAAATTACGGCGGCTAAACGCGGTATTTTTCAGCAATGGCAGCATTTCCTTTGCGTCACGAAACGTCATTTTGACTTCACCGAATTATGCTTGCGTATCACGTGATTCACGTGACATTCCTCCAGCCACATTCAAGGAAGCAACCCTTCACACTACGAAGTTTTTTTCTCAAAATTGCTCAAACGAGCCAAGTGCTTTCTTCCCTGCCAGCTGCAGCTTCGTTCCCCTCCACAGACACTTAAATTTACCAACCCCGCACCGAGTATAACTGTGCTAAAAATCAGTCTTCAAGGACACATCATTTTGACGCCACAGCAGACAGCGATTTCGAAGCCTTACGGTTTCGCGCCACATATTTGAAACTCGTGACTTGAATGGGATCGCCCTATGAGCCAATCAGAGAGACAATATGGCGCCGAACGGCGGTCATGCGTGTCGAGAATAGGCCCCCTGGACGAAGAACAAGAAAGGGTTGGTATAAAGAGAATTTATTGGTACTCCAGACCACATTTACATAAGAACGCTGGCAGTCAAGAACAGTACATAATGTAATTTCAAAAAGAAACAAAATATGCGCAAACGAGTCATCAATATGCACAGATACAAACAGAAACAGAACAGGCCAACAATCTATATACAATGAATACCATGGCGCGGCATGTTTCCAAATTAAACATACATCTCAGTACGCGATGGTTTAAAAGAGGGGAAGGTTGGGGTGGGGGGGGGGGGGTAAAGGGAGGGGGAAAGTTACCATGCTCGTACAACACTTGTTCCCAGATGTGTACATAACTGGGTAAGGGGATGATACCCGTTACCACGACCAACCCAGGGCAAACTCAGCGAGTATTGACTAGTATTGCATGATTGGGAGCACCACTTTGTTAGAATGTACAGAAATAAAGAAAGGGTTGGTGATCTGCATCTTCACGCAGCTGCCGTACCCACTGCCGAGAAGACAGCCGGTGCCTTGATTTATAGAGCCAAATGTTGGTGCCGCTGGCGATGTGTTTCCTGGTTGCGACAGAGTGCCGCCGATGGCCACGATACTGTAGTAACGGTGATCCACTGAAGCTAGATGAGGTATCAGATTTTGGCGGACGCCGCAGCGAAGTTCAAGCCGGTACGTCGGCGCATCGCAGGCCAGTGCAGGCCTTGTCATTGCCGGCAGCAACCCAAGCGATACCTGGACGAGGAACAAGAAAGGGTTGGGGATCTGCATCTTGATGCAGCTGCCGAGCCCACTGCCGAGTAGACGTTCGGTGCCTTGATTTATAGAGACAAATTTTGTAATAAGTGACTAAAAGCTAGAGAACTTCGCTAGGTGTCGTTGCTACGAGGAAAACACACTGGATTTAGTAGGCCAACGAGTTTGAAAATCGCCAATTTATCTGCAAAAAAAGGGGCTAGTTATATCGCTTTTTTATGCTACGTGTGGGTGAGAATGTGCAAAGAAAAAGTTAACCGCTACAATTTGAGCGAGCTATCGCGCAGAAGAATCCAGCGGTGACATGTATTTATGCCGAAGTGGGCGAGCAGAGTTCCGCCATCTTGCCAACGCATTCCGTAACGTGCCTGCAGCGCGCGCACGCTATGGTTTGTAGCGTGCGTACGCCCACAAGGCGCTGCGAGATACGTATCGTTCTGCGCGTGCGCATTCGTTGCCCGCAGAGTCGCTGCGTACGCCCAACTAAATGTGTCTAATGTAGAGGTCGCCTAGAAGGCGACCGCGACCACACTTATTGGAGGGCTGCCGGAGAGCAGACAGCGGGGGAGCGCCGGCCACAGCGTCCGTCCGGGGCCCAAGTCCCAGGGTTCTCTTCAGCGCGGGCCCACCGCTTCGTCTTCCTTGCGCGTGCTGAAAAGGTGGCGCTACACACTATTCTGCGAAAAGGTAGATGCTAATGAGGTGGTGGTGCGGTGATTCTTGTCAGGGATTGTAATCAACCTATCCCGTTATGCCGACGCCATAAGTTGTCGGCTCTGTAACACTCTGGTGCAAATTTCTCATGGGCAATCTGGTGTACTACGTAGGAACTATGTAACGGCCTCTAAGCTCTAGCCCGATCATGCTACATGATTTTGCTGATACATGCAGCGTCACCTAAATCGCTCACAAGTGATACTAACAGGGGATTTTAACATTCCCAGTATATCAATGGCATCCTTCAAAAGCAGAAACGTTGAAATTGCGTCTGCGGATGAGCAACTTGATATAGTCCTTGACTTTGATTTAAAACAGATTGTTCTTCAGGCAACACGTGTCACTAACAACAGCCGAAATATTCTAGATATCACGTTTGCAAATAATAAGTTTGTAACAAATAGTCTTTCTTTCGGAACAGTCGATGAAGCAACCAAATCTACTTTGACGTGTCGCCAGAAGCCTGTTAAAAGGTCCATGAGGTCGATGTAGGATGGAAACCACTCAGATGACTACGAGTTTTTGAATATCTGGAACTTTCTTATAGGAATTCGAAGTCCAAGATTGCGATACGAAGATTTCAGCCGAGACGCTGTGGTCAGTTTTCAAACATAACTTTGAGCACTGATGTTAAAAATACGTACCAACTAACGTCAGAGCCGTGCGAAAGGTTAATCCGCGGAAACCCGACAAATCATGCCGTTGATTCTCAAGATTTTCAGGCTAAGAAAACTTAGACAAATCATTTCTCTCTTGATACAATCATAAAGTCTGTAAAAATTCCCTTGCCTTACAGATAGCATTTACACTGTGGAAAGAACACTTTAAAGACACTCAATGAATTTTACCAAATCTAAAAAATTCTGGCGATGTCTCAATCCCAGGGCGGACATACAACGTAGTCTGTCGCCTTGTGGTACTCTACATAGGGCAGAAGAGTTTGACTACATTAAATCCATCTGCACCACTTATAACGGCGTGATGCTTGGAACAGGCTCTTTTGACTGCGGTAGCAACAGTAAACGCCAATAAATAAAGCTAACGGAACCCAGGATGCTGTCTTTATTGACAGCTGTTGACATTATTAAAGCCAGCGGTCATGACATTACATTTAACTCTTTCTTTAGGAGATATGCCGCATGGGTAAGCACATACTTAAGGCTCAGCTTTAAGCAACCTTTACTAACCAGTCATGTACCAAGCGACTGGAAAGTGACTAAAATAATTTTTATTCATAAATCAGGTAGTTACGATAACCGTTCAAATTATCGCCCCATATCAATAACTTGTACAGCTTGTAAACTTCTTGAGGGAATTATTTTCAAACATATCGTAGCATTCGTAGCATTTGAAAGCAATATCATCAGCAAAGGCCAACATATATTCCGAAAAGGCTTGTCGACTACGACGCAATGAACTGAAACCAGGCGTCACCTAGCCAACTATTGATAATCGTGGACAAATATTATATTTCTTGATTTCTCCAAAACCTCTGAACAGTATCACACCCATAAATTACTTTACAACTATGGTTCCTTTAGGCCCTGGGATTATCACAGATTGCTTACAATCTTCTCAGTCAAATCGGCATCCGGTTTTTTGAATATGAAGGGCAACGTTCGATCTGCCTACAACTAGCATTGAGTGTGCCGCAATGCGCAGTTTTAGTTCCTTTTATTTTTCTTATATACATCAATGACATTGCAGACGACCTAAATTGCACTGTCAATTTCTTCGCAGACGATTGCGCTATATAAAAGAATGTCATGTGTCATGACGACCAATTATTTCTTAACAATTCGCTAGTGTAAGTTTCCAAATAACCTCAGGACTGGCAAATGACTTACCTTAGATGAGACCGTTTGTATGACCGTTACTAGAAAGAAAAAAAAACAAATTTATACGTGCGGAGTTGAACATTTGGCAATAAACTGAGGAGGTGAGCACAAAAACTTGGGCATTATAATATCATCAGACCTAAAATGGAAAAGACACATTTCGTATGCAACATCCAAAGTATTCTCTGCACTTATTTCTGTTGAACGTTCCCTCAAACCTTCTTCACCTGACACGCCAAGTTATTAGCTTACCTCTCAATCGTTCGGTCTATGCTTGAATACACCATCATTGTTGGTTTCCGTGTACTAAAAATTGCATTGCTCGACTGGAAAGCATTCATCGGAAAGCGATGCGATTCGTTTACGGCAAGTGCCACCGTTGCGATCCTCTACAGAAGATTTGCGAAAAGCTGGTCTTCCAATACTTAAAATCGCGCCGAATTCGGGCCTCTTGAATTTATTTCCTTTTTTTCAACGACGCATTTAGGATTGATAAACAATAAATACCTGACGTTTCCGAACGATGCAAATGCAAGAATAAAACATAGTAAGCACTTGTATGAATACAGATTCGTAGTGACACGCTCAAGTGTTCCTTCTTTCCTCTGACCATCCGAGATTAGAAGCTGCTGCCAAATGATCTAGTTACCAGCACATCTCTAGATGCCTTCTTAGACAGCTTGTCAAACCTAGATTGCAAATAAGTGCCGTGATTTTGATTTAATTGCTTTTTGTTACTTTTAATAGTTGTATGATTGTAAGAATTTTTTATCTGTTTTTTATTTCTTCCAGTGAAACCAGAATGTACGCATTTTTTACTTCCTTTCGTGCGATTTCAGCTTGTCTAAAATAAAACAATCAAACAACTACTCCTCCTTAGAAGTTCCTTGCAGAACGATGAAAGCTAGAGACCTCCGACGAATTAGCAGAATGCGTAACCGTGTTCCTTCACGCCTATCACCTGCATGCGACGTGTGCAGATAGAGCTGAAAAACAGTTAAATAGACGCAGTCTACGTACCGAACGCAGTAGGAAGAGTATGCAGATTTAGAACAGCGTGTGTACCTTATAAGTACACTAAACGCAAGCATTTTGTGAGGCGTTACGCTGTTTGTCACATCCGCACTTTGTGTGCAGAGAATGCAAACGGCCAAGCAAAGATGGATGGATGGATGGATGGATGGACGGACGGACGGACGGGCAGGCTGGTAGGCGGGTGGATGGATGGTTTATGGTTTATGTGGGTTTAACGTCCCAAAGCGACTTAGGCTATGAGGGACGCCGTAGTCAAGGGCTCCGGAAATTTCGACCACCTGGGGTTCTTTAACGTGCACTGACATCGCACAGTACACGGGCCTCTAGAATTTCGCCTCCATCGAAATTCGACCGCTGCGGCCGGGATCGAACCCGCGTCTTTCGGGACAGAAGTCGAGCGCCGTAACCACTCAGCCACCGCGGCGGCTGGATGGATGGATGGATGGATGGATGGATGGATGGATGGATGGATGGACGGACGGACGGACGGACGGACGGACGAGGCTGAACCCATTAAATCGGGCGGTGGCTCAAGCCACCTAGCAATGACTTATGAAATTTTACTCTTGTCTTGAATTTATCCACCAATCAGATAACCTTCGCTTATATACTTCTACCCGCTTAGAATCTACTTTTTCTTCACCATCCCTAAACCCCAATGCATTTCCTCAAACAACAGACCTTCCCCAAAATTATCATAGATATTTTCTTTGGTAATTTCCTGCTTAAATATCCTGCTTAGATAACTTCCTCCTTTCCCGCTTAGATAACATCAGCCCAGTGGCGCCACCCACCTGGTTTTTCAGACTGGAAACCATGTCTGTCAAGAGCACGGTGTAAGATTAGAGAGGTGTACCAACGGCACCGCTATCCTGCGCTCCCAACGTTGCGTGATAAGTCTTGCAGTTTCGCTGCCTGCCGACAGATGGCGGCACAGAACAGTGGGCTCTTGACAAGTAAATATCTGTCTCTGCAGCAATATTCACACAAAAAGTTTGAGAGGGTATTCTGGACGGTCCAAATATATAACGCTACGATGCGTTATATATTTGTTTCTTTAACGTTTTATTAAAAGGTTAAGGAAACAGAGAGCTCTGTGGAAAACAGGGATGCTGACGAAATCAGCACTGGGAATATACAGGATTTTTAATCAGGAAATTGCCAAAGAAAATATGTATGATAATTGTAGGGGAAGCTCTTTGTGGCCAGGACGGGAGTTTTGTGTACTAAGGCATACAGAGTCAGGTACCACGAGATAGACACGTTGTGCGTTGCGTGCGGAGAGGAGGAGGAAACGGCTGAACGCTTGATACTTTTCTGTAAAGGGCTTCACCCTACCGTGAAAAGCAGCGGGGCTGATTTATTCAAGGCATTCCGGTTTAAGGACAGTGAAGGGAAACTTTTTTTCACCGCATGTTCACCGCATGTTTACAGGAGGTATTTCGAGGCCTGAATTGGGAACAGTTAGGAATACGAATAAATGGAGAATACCTAAATAATCTGCGATTTGCTGATGACATTGCCTTGCTGAGTCACTCAGGAGGTGAACTGCAAATCATGATCAACGAGTTAGACAGGCAGAGCAGATCGATGGGTCTAAAAATTAACATGCAGAAAACCAAGGTAATGTTCAACAGCCTAGCAAGGGAACAACAGTTCACAATTGGCAACGAGAGCCTAGAAATTGTGCCGGAATACGTCTACTTAGGGCAGGTTGTGACAGCTGATCCGGATCATGAGAGGGAGATAACTAGAAGGATAAGAATGGGGTGGAGCGCATATGGCAAATTCTCGCCGATCATGAGTGGCAGTTTACCAATTGCCCTCAAGAGGAAAGTGTACAACAGCATAATCTTACCGGTACTCACCTACGGGGCAGAAACGTGGAGGCTAACGAAAAGAGTTCAGCTTAAGTTAAGGACAACGCAGCGAGCCATGGAAAGAAAAATGATAGGTGTAACGTTAAGAGATCGGAAGCGGGCAGAGTGGCCGAGGGAACAAACACGGGTTAATGACATCCTAGTCGAAATCAAGACAAAGAAATGGGCTTGGGTAGGGCATGTAATGCGAAGGCAAGATAACCGCTGGTCCTTAAGGGTAACGGAGTGGATTCCAAGAGAAATTAAGCGTAGCAGGGGGCGGCAGAAGGTTAGGTGGGCGGATGAGATTAAGAAGTTTGCAGGCAAAGGGTGGATGCAGCTGGCAAAGGATAGGGTTAATTGGAGAGACATGGGAGAGGCCTTTGCCCTGCAGTGGGCTTAGTAAGGCTGATGATGATGATGATGATGAAGGGAAACTAGATTTTAAGCGGGTAGAAATAACTAAGCGAAGGTTTTCTGATTGGTGGCTAAAATCAAAAGAAGAGTAAAATTTCATAAGTCATGGCTAGGTGGCTTGAGCCGCCGCCCGATTTAAAGGGTTCAGCCGTATCCATCCATCCATCCACCCTCCAGGCGTTTGCGTCGTTGTCGTCTGCTTGTAGTGAAGGCGCCATTGAACAAGGAAAAAAATGGAGGCCATGCTTCAGGATGAGACCACTTACTCTCGGATCCCGAAAGAGCCTACTCCCAAAGTGCAGACGTCTCTTCAAAAAATGCTCACAGAAATCTTCCAGGGCATGCCTTCGTCTATGAAACGGCTTTATTATCAGTTGCAATGTACAAACGGCTCAGCGTCCGCCATATACGAATTACCAAGGTGCAAAAACCAGGGGCTCCCCTGCGCCCAATAATAGATTTTAGAAAGACTTCATTGTAGTCACTGTCATTGTACTTTCATGGCGTTCTGTCTCCGCTGGTGGGCAAGACAGGCACGGACATCAAGAATTCATCCGACTTCATTGGCAAGGTCAAAGCGGTCGCCCTAGAAGACACAGACGAGATTGTCTCTTTCGATGCCTGCTTGCTATTTGCAAGCGTACCTGTAGATCTCGCAGTTGAGATATGCAAGCACCTGCTCGAGAATGACACTTCGTGGCAAGATCGGACACCGTTCGAAGCAGCGGAACTTTGCCAACTTTTGCATTTCAGTCTCGCCAAGACATTTTACGTACAGCAGCAACTTCTACCAACAGACCTTTGGCACAGCAATAAGGGCACCCATCTCGGTCAAAGCCGCTAACATCGCTATGGAAGCCATTGAAAGCAAAGCTTCGGCCACCTTTCAACCACGACCAAAAGCATTTCTTCGGTATGTGGACGACTGCGTCTTCGTCATAGACCGAAAGCACATGCGCACTTTCCTCGATCTCCTCAACGCCATTGAGCCCTCAATCAATTTTACTGTTCAGGAAGAGACCGACGGCTGCCTGCCCTCGACACCGTGATAACCCGTACTCCGACAGGTCATAGTTTTCGCGTCTACCAACGCATTCTGGAACGTACCTAGATTTCAATTCAGGGCACCCTGTCAGTCATAAGCGGTCAGTGGTTGCATCTCTAATCAACCGTGCTAGGGAAGTATGCAGTGAAGACGCAGCCCTAAACCACGAAATGAAGATCGTGGAAAATGACTTGAAAAGAAACCGCCACCCGCTTTCCTTCATTCGGAACACGCAAACAGTGGCTCCATCGAAGAAGCCTACTGCCAGAGAAGACGAATGTGCTATCGCAACAAAACCGAACTGAGACCCTATCCCGTGTGTATCAAGGATCAGCGAGCCGCTGGCGCGGATGTTCCGCAAGCATGGCGTCCATGTTGCACATGTCCCAACAACCAAGATAAGAAATGAGCTTGTAAACGTGAAAAATCAGCTCCCTCGTGCCAAGTTTCCCGGCGTGGTTTACAAAATTGCCTGCGCCAGCTGTTCCTCAGTTTACATAGGCGAAACGAAAGATTTCACGAGACGCCTGAAAGAACACCAGTACGATGTACGATAAGCAAAAGTGACAGCGACTACAATCGTGGAGCATGTGCAAGAGACTGGCTGTGACATTAACTTGGATGATGCAGATATAGTGAAAACGAAAAAGAATGTATCAGCCCGCCGAAATATTGAGTCTTATCATCCAGACTACGCCTAACACAATAATTAAGAATGATGGCACATTGCACCCTAACTACTAGAAATTTCTAAGAACGATACTAACCGCTACAAAAATACCGGGACGTCCAATTGGTTTCTCCTTGTGAGCAAAGGAGCCATAGCGCTCCCGAAACGTCATTTGTGTATGACCTTGGTCAGTGACCAGTGAATCTCATCAAGCCATTCTTCCTTACCAGACGGTATGACATCGAACCCTCGACTACATCAACATAAGTTTTGTTCGGTACGGACTTCAAATTCGGTCTGTACTCCTGTTCTTTGACTGAAACATGACTGTATTTTCATTGTGGTGGTGTATGGTATGTCGCCGGTGCTTCGACGATGGGACGAATGTTCTTTGCTCCGCGATGCACGACAGGCTAAACGTCATGCGAAGAAAAGTAATAATGGTCGCTTTTTTCGGCACCAAAGGACGAAGAACGTCTGAAGGTGCGGAGAAATGTCATACCACGTAAGGACCTTTTTCTCCAACCTTCAGACTATGTATGAGAGAGGCATTTCGAGTCTCATCTGTGTCGAAAACGTGGGAACCTATGTACAATGACCATACCCGTACTCGTTTGTACACCGCGGCGACCGTGTCTTGCGAAAGATGCGGTGTCAACAAGGTTTCCTGATTGCCCTGCACACCTGTCGAAAGTTGGGAAGGAACGGAGGGCCTGCTGAGAGACACGATATTCCGGTGCCAAAACAAAACGCCGTGTTCAGCTTCACGCCGCTCGACGGTCGTCGAGGACGCGGCGAATCAAGACCCGTCTACGGAGGAGGGCCCGCAGGATTCAGCCTCCTCAGACACCACATCGCGCGGCTTCAGCTACTTGTTTGAGTGTCTCCGAACATTTTACCTTCCAGCTCTTGGGGCTGCCTTCGACTCAAACTAGATCTGGAGTCAGAAGCGTGTACTTTTCAAAAGCTCCGCGCATCAAAGTTAACCACTTGACAGCACCGCCAATCCCGTCTCCTACAGTCGTGTCGACAAGGATCGTAAACGTCACTGAGGACATGAAAATGAAGGTTGTTATGTACTGGGAAGGAAAATCTAACTAGATGAATTTCAGCTGCCAGGTGATGCATGAAGCGCCAAATTGTTGCCGCTTTGCTCAAACAAGCAGATGACGCGCTGTTGTCTGTCGTGGAGGAGCAAACACAAAGACTTATCCTCGAGTTCAGCCGAAAAGTGGCGGCACAAGCAGTGCAAGTTTCTTCTGCAGCCAAGTCTAAGCCTTTGACCAATATGTCTCAGTTTGTCGTACACCTTCACACTCCGCGAGAGGTCTCCACTAAATCCTGAACAAATGGCGCGGCATTGAAAAGGGTGAACTACGCACGCGAACTATGTTAATGAGGATGCATCAGTACTGCAAAGCAAAGACAAAAGAAATGGGAAAAGGACGCAAACACTGAGGAAACTGTCAAAGCTTTCCCAAGTATATTGTTGATGGCAATGTGTAAAGACCGGCGGTTTTATTTTCTAAAGCGAGAGAAATGAGGCCTAATTTCCGTGCTGTTCATCTTGTAGGTAATACATGTGCTCTTTCGCTAATCAGTGACACCGAATTTAGAGTGTCTTACTTTCTTTGACAATAAAGCTAGTCATATACGCCGAATGGGGTATACGAGTGCAATATATTATGCAGTTTCAGTAGCATGCTCACCGATTCACAGTCAGGCCTACGCTCTTTTGACGTGCGTGAGATATTTTCACTCTATGCCAAGAATTTAGAGTTTAATTTTTTTAGTGTCTGTAATACAAAAAAGAGAAGCTATCAGATTCTGCTCGGATCCCTCACCGCGGTCTGCACCACTGCTAAGACAACCTGCACTCCGTGTTGGACTAAATGCCCTTAATCTTTTTCGGGTTGACGGGTTGATGAATTACGGACGACCGATCAATACAAGCATCCACTTTTTATCGGCCTGGTGGAACGCGATTTGTTGGAATTCCCAAAGTTTCGCACACGCTGAATGAGCTAGAGGCCACGAGAACGACTGATAAATGCTGAGAATTGTCAGAATATATGCCCCTTATTTTTTGGTTATTTAAACATTCTGGCTAAGCTTTGTATTCGAACTAATTGTTCTCATTGCCTCTCAATGTATAATTCCCTAATATTCCAACATTTTCTTGCTAACGTCTATTGCTGCCCAATTTACTTCGCACTTTCTAACTTCAAAAGCGATCGCAGTCGTGTGGCGTAATCTGGCCGAGCGCCAAGAACTGCGAGGGGTTTTGTACCACCTGCGGAATGCTCGTTGAGACACCTTTTTATTCTTACATCGTGGTGAAGAGACCAACATTCTTGTTTAGGCCTAGTAGCTGCACATGTGTCATTCGAAATGAAAAATAAAGCACATTTATCGTTCATTGATCTTCCTGCAGGTGAGATGACAGAAGAAGAAAGCGTGCTGGCCTAAATCATGACCAGTAAGCGTACCGAAAAATCCACCAGCGACGGCAAATCCACTTCGCAGCGAGCAGTCGTCATTCGAAGCGCGCCGCCATTTTGGAAACGCTATTTTAGCACACATACGCAACAGCAACGCACGTTCAGCTCGAGCAATAGCGTAAGCAACGGCAGCGTTCTTTATGGCTTAATTTTAAATCGTTGTTATCGCACTCGCCCTTCAACGTGTCTTATCCCATATGTCCATTTTATACCGGCACTACATTCGGCAGCGTCAGAACAGTCACTGTGCCCTCATCGCAGCTTTGGTAGTCTGCAAGTAAGTACTGAAAAAAAAAATCTCGACACCTTGGAAGAAAAAGAAAGTTAATCTATAATTTTGTATTCGTACTGCCGTCACAAAGAAAAGAAAACGAGGCATTACAACAATGAAAAATCAGAAAAGCCGATCTGCGCACTTTTTTCTTCCCCGCCTGTCAGAAGTTTCGAAGCAGTACATTTAGAAACATAATATCGCTCTGGACCGAACCCGCACCCGAACCCAAATGGTGTGACACCGAACAAGAACCAAACCCGAAGAAATTTCTTCCTCGACCAGGCGCTGCACTCCATTTTGTTTTTCACATTTTCGTGTTTCTTTGATTTCTAAGCGCTCTTTCGAAAAAAAGTATGTCTCAAGTCAAATTATCTCCCATTCTGGAGTGAACATGCTGACGATACGCAGCCAGCTACGGATTACAAAGCATCATAAACACTTAGCCACCACAGCGGCTCTCACAAATTGAGCGCGTACGACACGCACTTCTAAGGGAAATATCGAAGCGGCATAGGACTGCCCTGTCTACGGTTTTCATCATTTGTCGCTGGGCTGTTTCTTTTGGGCACATCGGTATTGCGAAGGCGTTGGAGATCCACTTGCGTTGCTCTGTTTTCCAGGGAGTACAAGCGAGTGATAGTTAAGGGAGCACAAAGTACAGTCGAGTTAAAGCTGCGCTCTCTGACTGTGGAATGAGCGGCTGATGAAGGGAGACACGTTTCTTTTTGCGTACCTTCTGCAACCAATGGGACTTACTCTCGAGCCAACACCAACAGGAGGACTTATCCTGGTCAGTGCAGGAAAATCAAAGGAGGCCTCTTAAAAGGGGGCCATTGCTTACAGCGCTGTAATCGCGGAGCGCTAGGGGGCGCCATGAGTTCTATCACGTGGATTACGTGGGTACACCAAATCAGGGGGTACAGGGCGATATGGGAAGGGCGTCGTTCGAGAGCAGAGCAGCTAGCAGTAAGATAGAATTTGAGGAGCGATTGAGAGAAATGGCGGAAGAGCAGTAGGCTAGGAAAGTTTTCAGATACCTGTAGATAAGGAATGTTGACATGAAATGAAGAAAGCGAACTAGAAAATTGACAAGCAAATAACTGGACAGCAGTAGGGGGGCAAATCAGCAATTATCGGTTAAGAGAAAAGTTAAAGGAACAGAGAGAGCTCTGTGGAAAACAGGGATGCTGACGAAATTGGCACTGGGAACATTCAGGATCTTTAAGCACGGAATTACCAAAGAAATTATATATGATAGTTGAAGGGGAAGCTCTGTCGTTTGAGGCCAGGACGGGAGTTTTGCGGACTACGACAAATAGAGTCAAGTACCACGAGATAGACGCGTTGTGCGTTGCATGTGGAGAGGAAGAGGAAACGGCTGAACACTTGACACTTTTCTGTAAAGGGCTTCACCCTACAGTGGAAAGCAGCGGGGCTGATTTATCCAAGGCATTGGGGTTTAAGGACCGTGAAGGGAAAGTAGATTTTAAGCGGGTACAAGTAACCAAGCGAAGGTTATCTGATTGGTGGCTAAAATCAATACAAGAAGAAAATTTCACAAGTCGTGGCTAGGTGGCTTGAGTTGCCACCCGATTTAAAGGGTTCAGTCTTATCCATCCATCCATCCATCCATCCATCCATCGTGGGAAGAGAATGTTTCGGACGACGCTCGGTAGCTTCCCGATTGTCAATTGATCGGTTAAAAGATGCGTCTAAAATGTAGGCAATATTTCGCCCAGTGTTTATTAGTCTCACTGAAAAAAATATACGAAGCTACAACACTTCAAATCAAAGAGCTTTGGGCTGGTTCTGTTTGTGTAGAATCGCTGGTTTCTTTTTATCCTTTACGCATGTTGGTTCGGGCCCCCAGGACAGTGGACAAATAAGGCAATAATATTGTTTACTCAACCCTTTTGCTCATCCTGAATAAATACTCAATGGGTCTAAACTAAGTTCGCGCATTTTAAAGCGCCGGACACCCAAGCGAGAAAAAAGAGCGGCACTGCTCGGCCCACGCTTCTCTCGATATTGCCCGCTCCGTAAGCCTCCATAAAACATGACCTTCTTCGCAACTCGAAGAATGACCAAATAAAAACCCGTCTCCCAGCCGTGCCCGTTAAGAGTAGGCGGCAGTGACTCGTCTGCCGCGAAAGCCCGTGCCAGAGAACCGCATTCCGGCCGGCCGGTTTTGAGCCGGGGCAAGGGAAATCTTGCCACAAATCTGCTCATCGCGCACGTCCCACGCACTACTTGCCAGCATACAGACTTCGACATGGGGCCGGCCGCCCGCTCGTTCGCTGTCCTCCTGGGATGCGGTAAGTTCCGGCGCACAAGAGCGGCTTCAGATGCGGACGATAACTTGTAACGCCGCCTTTAGTGCGTTCAGACCCATTGGTGTCTTGTACCGCTAAAGTTTCGCCGCCAACTTTGATGATGTTTACCTGTTAGCTACATAGAGTTTGAAGACCATTCTCGCGCCGGAACGCTGAGTGATTTCTGCCGAGATGCGGAAGGAAAACCGTATGAAGCCTAGCGGCCCTGGCGCTCCATTTGACTGCGTAATAATGCAGCGCGGCCGCTTTTTCTTTAAGCAGTCCTGACGAGCTTGAACGACCACTTTTGTGGCGCTAAAGCGGTCGGAGGCTCCTTAAGCGGCGTCGTGCCATTCTCAGCGCATTGACGGCCGAAGGAAAAACGTTATCGGAGTGCATATTGGCACTACCTTTCTCCACGACTCGCTTCGTGTGCAAAGCTTACCTCAGAAGTAGACGGATGGAAAGAACAACGCTTCTGGTAGCTATTTTAACTCGCAAATTACAGTGCTACACATCTTAGGTTGGAGGCAAGGAACAAGATTGGCCTCAAGGCCGAAAGCCACGACGCACAAATTTTTGCGCTATGCATCCGGACAGTGTGTAGGGGAAACAAGCACGCGTTTCTATGAAGGGTCGACATGTTTTCAAGCCGACTATTATTCTCGGATAATTGGCAGAGGCAAGCGATAACGCTGTACCTATTTTACTCGTATTCATGTCGAGTTGACGCGGTGCAGCTTGTGGTAGACTGCAGCCGAGGGCACTAGGAAAAGCTGCTAGGCCCGCTGGAAGGAAATTATCTGCAAGCCCTTCCTACTTAGTGAGTATTTAAGCAAAATATGACATTTTTGTCGTACATTTTGACGGAATGCTGATCTCCGCACCCAATGCCGAACGCACAATTTTTACAGCAACATCTGAGAAGGGCGTGTTTCTCAATTCTGCAGCATAGCCGTAACGCCACGCTAATTGGACAGCACTCAGGGACGTCAAGAATGACACCATTGTGACGAATCATGGAAACGCAGCGCGCTTTGTTGTTCGAACTCAGTGACGCGACGAGTGACAGCGTAGAGATGTCACGCATGGCGTCACTGTAATGCGCCACGCTCGACGTTCCTAACGGAGTGACGAAGCGACCGACAGCATAGTGATGTCGAGCGCAAATTTGCTAGATAATGCAAATAAGAATGAATAAGCAAGATTACATCCGCTACCGCAACGAGCTGAGTATTGGAAGCGTCTCCAATTTTTTTGTTCAGTTTTCTTTACCGAGGACTGCAGTTGCTCTCGACGATGTGCTCGTAAGTAGCAGTCGGTGTAAACGTCAAGGAGAAGTGCTGTGTTCTCAGGTAGAGTACGTTCCGTTGAGTTCTGCCGTCAGTTGCACAAGAATCTCCACCCGGCTAAGGGCTAACATTAAAAAAAAATATTTTTCGTTTCGCAGGAAATAACAATACTTCATGCTTCGTCGGGGAGACAGCTTGCATCATCGTTTTAGTTTTAGTCGCCCAGTCTGCAGTAGTTACTTGTGGCATAAAGTTGAATGGCGCAAGGGAACGAACACAGGAAGACACAGACAGAAAGAGCGTCTACTACCAACTGACTTTATTTCGGAAAACACCACCTTTATACGACAGTACATTATCACCATCAGTGCGTTTTCATAGCCAGGAGAAGGTAACAAGAATAAATATATGTACAGAAAGAGATTACATTTATGCATTAAAGCCAGAGAAGTTCTACTCACAGAACAAGGCATTAAAAATTTACGAACATGATAGCAAGGTTAAATGACAAAATCTACACATGGCCATCTAAAAAATCTAGTTCCTGCCCGTTGAGTTTGGCCGACGAAGTGCTTATGCACGTGGGCCCACCTTTCTGTATGTGAAATGCTCCTATAACTTCCCTTTCAACTCGCTGTCTGCCTCTGCCGATAAACTTTGCCTCTTCCAGCACCAGTCTGCAAATCTTGACAATCTCTGCAGTGATCAGGGAGGTTTCTCCTTTCATTGTTTTTTATTGTCCGTTTGTGCTCAATCGCGCTCTCATTGAAACAACGACCGGTATGCCCAATGTAGACACGCCCACACTCTGAGCGGTATCTCTTAGATGACTTCCGGCTTGCAATGCGCATAACGCTGCCTATGCTTGATAGCGCACCTCGGAGGTCGTTTGTCCATCATGGAGCATACCTTGCGAAGCTTACATGGTGCTGAGAACTCAACATTCACACCATAACGAGCCCCTATCTTCTTGATGTTGTGCGCTATTTTGTGCAAATACGGAATCACCGCCACAGGCCTCTTATCTCGTTGCTTGCTTGATAGAGCACCGCTCGAAGAGAGTTTAGTCTTCTGCAGCAAGGCTTCACAAACAGTGGTTATGACAAGGCAGAGATAGCCAGCGTTGTTTAATTTCTGAAGTTCCTTATCAAAGCCAGCCTGCACACAGTGATAACATGATTTTGAGAGAGTGGCGTATAAGCACGTCATGGCAATACTTCGTTTCACCAGTTTAGAATGGGCACTGCTTTCACATACAGAAAGGTGGGCCCACGTGCATAAGCACTTCGTCGGTCAAACTCAGAGGCAGGAGCTGGATTTTTTAGATTGTCCGTCATGTGTAGATCTTGTCATTAAATCTTGCTATCATGTTCGTAAATTTTTCATGCCTTGTTCTGTGAGTAGCAATTCTCTGCCTTTTATGCATAAATGTAACCTTTTCTGTACATATATTTGTCTTGTCAGCTTCTCCTGGCTATGATAACGCACTGATGGTGATAATGTACTGGCGTATAAAGGTGGAGTTTTCCGAAAAACACTCAGTTGGTAGTAGGCGCTCTTTCTGCCTCTGTGTCTTCCTGTGTTTGTTCTCTTGCGCCATTCAATTTTATGATGACCCAACTAGCCCAACAGCAAGTACTTGTACTTGTGGCACTTTTCTCACATACATGCTCTGAGGCTAGCTGGCTGACTATTGCGGGAAGCAAGAAAATAGATCGCTATTGAAGATAACAGGCGCACAAAAGGTACGGGCACTGACTCCAACTAAACTCATCTGCAAATGCACCCCTTTCTGCAAAAACGACCGCATGCCAGGCGCAGGTACTCGACAGCGCCCTCACTGCGGCTGAAAAAAACATGTAGGGGATGAGCAGCAAAAAATAAGATGGTTGCCTATCGCGCACATTTGAACAATTTTCACATGCTAGCAACGAAACATATGTGCGGCTGATCCACGAATTGCTTTACTTCGTGACAAAAATGCAATGAATGTGTGCTATTCAGAAAGGTTTTCATTCCTTCAAGTCTAGGTTTTTGCCGGCCGGCCAAGGAAAGTACTTCAAAGTCTGCGCTAATGAATGACTACTTTTTGCTGCTTGTCCAACAGGTGCTTTATCAACCGTAACATCTTAAAGTGGCGATTGTGTGTGATTTAGAAATAACAGAACTCTATAGAGGAGAATTCAAGCAGATGCTGCTCGGTGCTGTTTTCCATTTCCCTTGTCTTCTCTGTTTAGCCGTAGTTTCCAACTAGAAAATGCACCTACTTGCCAAGGGATCTACCTTCACTCACTAGTGTGCCATGTTTACATGCAGCGATTTAACTTACATGCATGCAGTCACCAATCGTTCCGCGTATGTCTTGTGCGAAGTGGAGTGAAATTCCTGTCACTGCCAGAAAGCCACTGTTCTTAATAATCTAACACAGTTGTGCTACAAAGCGCACCACAGTTGACGACCCGTCATGAAACATAACCTGCATGAACCTGTCCAACAGTAAGGACTATCGTCTCGTGTTCTGGTGCATGCTTTGCCTCGCCTAACGATAGCATCGCCACGCGAGAAATAATCCTGAACAAATCCGGCGAATTCAGGAACTCCTGCAAAGTTCTGCAGGGGCAAGATGAATTTCATTTAACGTTCGTGTTCAGCATCACTGACATGTAGCAGAAGTTCTGTGCACTGGCGCATTTCGTAGTCATGATACCCTGTCCTGTTTTTGAGAAACTGCAATGTAAACAAGCTGTCTGGCGTCCGTTCCTTGGCACCGACAGGCTTCTGGCTCAGATGGATCTCAGTGCGCTGCTGACCGCAGCCACATGATCAGCAACGTGACCGGGTGCATGTGAAAAAATTCCACATAATCGTCGTGCACAAAGGCCGCATACACTACACTTTCCGCAGGCACGTCCTATGTCGGGGCTGCTCATTTGTCCATTTAATCTCATGACATGAACAACAGACCTTCCTTGTCATCCATTTAGATATTGTGATGACTGCAAACCACGTGCGCCAATTATTATTATTATTATCTATTATTATTATATCTATTATTATCTATTATATTCTTATTATTATTATTATATTCCCCTCACAATGCCGCAACAAGCTCTTTTTTCAACTGTGGCTGTCGCATTCCGCGTAGTGCACTTCCGTTGTATGCAGATAAGCTATCCACTAGCCTCTTGACGATGACTGCTTTCTCGGCTACGCGCGCAGCGTGGCTCGTCAGCGCAGTAGATTTCCGCTGCCCAAGCGGGAATGGCTACTTCCCGGATCCTGAGCAGTGCGACATGTACTACGAGTGCCGCCGGGGTGTGGCCAAGCCAAAGCTGTGTGCTGACGGCATGGCTTTCCACGACGGCAACCCGCTGTACGGGCGCTGCGACTACATCAGCAACGTGGATTGTTCACGGAGACCTTACCTGCGTGAGTGTTTGTGTTAGCAGTAGCGCACATATTCTTAGCGCAATCCGTATTCATCTACCGGAGGCACACCAACGCTGCGGTATGCGAATGCGGACTTCTCTCATGATGGAATAGAAGGCTATGTGTCCTACATTCAGACAGCATATTGGAGACACACTCTTTTGAAGAAGCCAAATTTCATGTATAGTAAAATGTTGGCTTAAGTTTTTTGATAACGATGAAAACCTTTGGTCTCACTGAGCAGAAAGCCCAGTTCAGCCATCACAAGTATATAATTAAAGTGTAGGGAACATAAAACCGCACTGGCCTGGTGACCGTGTCATACAATGGCGCATCGCCATAGCCTTCTGAAGGAAGCCCGTCTGTCTTCTCGCTAATAATTAGAACAATTAGCACCGGAAACTGCTAAGCTTAGTATTTATTTATATCTTGCGATGTTCCAGCTAACGGTAAAAAGCCTGCTGCTGTGGTGGGCTGGTTCATGATTGTTAATAAACCTCACATGACCGAGTTATTATCCGAAACTAACGAACACTGATCGTATCGCAGCTCCTTTTACATCTCACCATGATCGCGAGGCTAAGTACAAGGTACAAGGACGAGTGTTCGTCAACGGACGAGGAAAGTCAGCAAGGGCCTGGCTGACTTTTCTCCAGCGTTAACGCGAATGGTACGCAGGTTACGACGAGTGCAGATTGTAAGCAAGGTACAACTAGCACTCTAGGTCATAAATGATAAGCATGAAAGCGTATGCGTTGCTTCCCCGTTGGGGGGGGGGGGGGGGGAGAGAGAGAGAGAGACTGCAGTGCAGGCATTGAGAAAGACAGTGAGAGAAGGCTTCCAGAAGAAACTTTATTGGGCTGACCTACGCCCACAATGAACTGTATGACTCGGCGGCGGCCAAAGCAACAAGCGTGCTCGGCGGTTGTCGAATAAAATTCCCGCACTCTCGCCGATGCTCAAGTTAAAGCTGATGGCGAACTTTCGAGATCCTGTGTGCAATGTTGCCACAACAGTCTGGAACAACGTAGAATAAGTTACGTCTGTATGCGATCAATCTAGATAAATCTGGTCGCGTCGTGCATCACGAACAAAGCGTTAAAGCCGCGTGACGGCAGCTTTGAAGATTGAACAAACTGTGCAACAATTCACGGCAATAAATTCCCATCAGTGAAGAAGAATATGGTGCAACTGCATGAGCACACTCCGAAGATTAGCGCAACTTGTCAGGCAAACGTGGAGCTTATGTTACCTTTTAAGAATTTATTGAAATTCCCGGCCAAGCTAGCCAAATTGAACACAATTCCGCGCACAGACTGTTTTGTTTTGCACAACATTATGCTCGTTTGTAACAACCGTCCGTCAATGATGAGAGTTAAATGGTTTCTGAGCAATAATTTGCTGACACTGACACTAGCCTATAAAGTTTTTTGCAATCAAATTGCGTTGAAAGAACGC
>JARKHS020035855.1:0-31720 GCA_030143305.2 Amblyomma americanum | reverse complement strand
CCTGTTCGTTACACCGTGTTTCTAGTTACGACATACGACTACACTTCGTTATATCCGGTAGTTTAGCTCTTATTACGGCTTACTAAACCCTCTTGCAATTTATTCATCACTACCACAATTAGTCTTTCTCGTATTAAGTCACGTGACTTTTGGTACGACGGTTTGCGGACAACTACTAGCGACACCTTGAAGCGACATCTTCCAGCGAAAACTTCCGGCGACGGCTTTTCTGTCTCGTGAGCCATATAATGCTTTCGGATTAATAACAGTGGGAAATAGTGCAAAGTCCGCCCCTGGCAACCTTCACGAGTAAAGAAAGCTTCCAGTCTCCCCAAATCTAAAACGGCTCTGATCCATTTAGTATATTTACTTTCTCTTTCTCTTACTCCCGGAGAAGATAGTGATGTTTCTAGTGGGGACTATTGTTTTATTTTGATTTTGTATGCATAGTTCGTTGTATATTGTAACTACGCCCCTTTGTCTGAAACGATGTGCAAAACAGGCTGCCAGCCACTTTCTCTGTATACTTTTTCATTTCTCTCGCCACCTATGCTATAATCACTAGAGACCTCCTATCACATAAAGCATGTAATACGGAGGTAGTTAAGGGTGACGGACTGGATTCTAAGAGAATGGAAGTGTATGAATGGCGGCAAATTGTTAGCTGGGCGATGAGTTTAGGAAGTTTGCGGAGCCAAGATGGCCGCAGCTGGTACAAAACCATGCTATGGACAGATATGGGGAGGCCTTCGTCCAGCAATGGGTGTAGCCAGTCTATTGGGGAAGGCTACAGACAGTTGGCTCTGGTTTTAACATAATCATTAGAGTTTGTTTCTTATATATCACGAAGCTGTCAGTAAGGATGGTGATCGATCTTTGCAGGAGCGGGTTGGTTGTACCTGCAGTCATGTGGTCGCGCAGGTACACACAGTCGATTATGTACAAACAGGACACAGCAGAATATTGGGTAAAAAATGTTAGAATGCATTGAATAATGAATGGAAAGGAAAAAGAATGCACAATCTAGCATCTCATTTGCACAGTTCACATAATGTTAAACTCAGTTAAGTAAAAAAACAGCGTTTTCAGTGGGCAAGTTTCACGTTCTGGTTCCAAAGCCTTCTCAGTAGCAGGATCTGCCAGCACCGAGTGGTCTAACTGTTCCGCTCCCGCACAGCTCGCGGGAAGAAAGAAAAACGAAGTAATATTTGCATTAAAATATTCGTCAACGCACAGATTATGGAGATGGCGGGTCTTGTCGGTGCCGTTGAAACTTATATATAGGTTATAGAATTTACGTTCATATTAAGCGAGAGAAGATCGAAAGGCTTAAAGGGCCACAGAAAGGGGTGTTTGAGCTTGCCTTTAAAATGCTTGCACTATGTAGAGTACAGGCCACCGAGCGTCCATGTCGCGTACGAGACCTCAAAAGCGAGCCGGAAATTTACAATACATTTTTAAATATTCCCGCTTTCGCACCTCGCGGTGCCGGGTTTTCGCACGAAAACCTGGCAGATGACGTCACCTCTTGCAAATGACGTCAGCAGCCGAAGGTTATCATTGGTTCACAGCGCCAAATTCCTGTAGACGTCACGCTCTACCACAGCCGCGGCCACTCCGCGCGCGCCGCAGCCGGCGGTGGTAGGGGAGGGGCCCAGTGTGTGGGGGCGGCGGAGGAGCGCCGCCGTTTTGGCGCGCGAGAGGAGAGGGAAAGACGCAAAGACGCGGAAGTACAAATTTTGTCTGCATACAACTCAGATTCCACAAAACGCATTAAAATAATTCTTGCTGGGGGATAATTATGAACCGTCGTCTTTTAACATCCCAGACTTATCACACCTTTATTGAGACCCCCTTTCTGGTCCCTTTAAAGCGCTGCAGTGCCGGCGAGCTGGTTGGCCGACATCGGACAAAAATGAGCGTACGGGTTTTCGTTAGATCACCTCGAGTGCAGCAAGTTACATTCTAAGCTCGGACGGATACTAGCCTCATATGCCAAAAGCTTGGCTTTCTTCCTACTATACCGCAGGGCTCGCTGAAACATCGCATCGCTTTGTTTGCCACATATTCTATGTGGGCCATCTACACCACAATAGCTGATACCGGGACGTAACAAGAGCAAGATATGTAGGAAAATAAGAATCAAGTGCAGGCCTTTTAAGAATCACTCTCACATCAAGAATGGCAGTTGACGATTGTGCCTCAAGAAGAAAGCACATAAAAGCTATATCTTACCTGTTCTCACCTATGGGGAGAAAGGTGGAGGCTAACTAAAAGGCTTCAACTTTTATTCAGGACAACGCAGCGAGCTATGGAAAGAAACGGGCTAGGTGTGACATTAAAAGATACGAAGAGAGTAGGGTAGATCAGACAGAAAACGGGAATTCTAATATTGTTGTAGAAATCAAGAACAAACGGGCCAGAGCAGGACAAGATTCCAAGAGAAGCCAAGCGTGGCGGCGGGCGGCAGGTGGTCAGGCGCACGGATGAGATAAGAAACTTTTAGGTGATAAGGGGCCGCAGCTGCCTGATGACAGGGTTAATTAGGAAAAAAAATGGAGAGGCATTTGTCCTGCAGCATAGGCGCACTTAGGCTGATTGTGAAGACTCGTGAGAATGTATAATCATATTCATATCTTCGTTTATCTAATAGGCAAAGTACAATTCTGCTCGGTGACAGTGGTAAGAATGACGCTATCGTAGCCATGAGAAAAACTAAGTTTATATTTCTGTTTTTGTTACCATCGTTGAAACTGTCCGGTCCTAGTTATCGCCATTTGCTAAGTGGATTGTACTCAAGTTCTCGTGTAGATCTGATTGATCATCACGGCTTTTTACTTCTCTGCCCACGGCGCAGCCATTTACAAATAACATGATTATTTCTAATCAATTTTCAAACTTTGTTCGTTGTGAGGCGTGCAACATGCTTCTGGCTAGAGAGAAGCTGCTTCATCCTCTCTTGTATTTTCAGCCTAACAAAACGCTAGTCGTCCGAAGTGCTAAATTTCCTCTGTGGAGGAAATAAGGCCAGTATATGCAAAGAGAGTAATATTGCGTTTTCTGGATTTGACTTCCCGACTACTATGACCGCACTGTGGTGGTTACGTATTGCAAGGAGAAAGAAACACGGGTCAGTAAAAGCTCCCTCAAACACAATCGCTGCTATAACAATCCGTCCATTAAGTTCCTTCAGCTTTCTGTTGTATATGATCATATATATACCATGCATAATATGCAAGGATGCAGTCAGTGTAAATGCGCGCAGGAGAAGAAACGAACGCTCTTTTCTTACGCAGAGGAGGCCAAGTCCACGCGCAAGTGCCCCCGTGCCAACGGCTTCTTCCCCCATGTGGATTATCCCCGGGTGTGCAAGGAGTTCTACAGCTGCAACAACGGCATCGCATCGACGCTTTCCTGCCAGAAGGGACTCGCCTTCGACCCCAATATTGGCGGCTGCGCGTGGGCCGCCAGAGTTCCCGGCTGCGAGAACGAAGCAATTGAGGTACGCTCCGGCCATGGGAACGCTCATTAGAAACGCTATTCACAGTGCTGTCGCAAGTGCCGTCGGCACGGAACATTTTGAGATCAAGTCAGAATGCTCGATGCCGCTCATTTCGAAGTTGCTTCGTGCGTGGCGTTCATTAGCGGTGGAGTTCGATTTGAGGGTCATTTTGCGCAAGGAACTACTGCTCAAAAGGAGGAGTTATAGGAAAGTCAGAATGCTCGATGCCGCTCATTTCGAAGTTGCTTCGTGCGCGGCGTTCATAAGCGGTGGAGTTTGATTTGAGGGTCATTTTGCGCAAGGAACAACTGCCCAAAATTAGGAGTTATAGGAGTAGATGCAGCCTTAGTAAGAGTGCCTTTATTAGATATTTGGAGGCGCTGAGCTCTGGGACACTGATGACAACGGGCGTGAACAGAGTCCCCTCCTTTTTGGCGCATACGGTATTTAAATATACTATACACTAGCAGCGGTTGTGCCTGGGCACAAGTAATGATACTGCTTCGTTTTGAGGTCTTCATTTTAAGGGTGGCAAGAAGTTCGTCGGTGTCTATGGTAGCCTTTGTAATGCGCCACTGTCATCTCTGGACTGTACGGGAGGTGGGAAACTCCAAAGAAAAAGGGGTAGGTGCTGTCCAGCACCAAGGGCAGCAAAGTCAGAGAAGGGCATGTCCCTTCGTTTCTGCTGCAAGGTAGGCAAGACCTCGTCAAAGTGCATTGTACGCACAACGTATGCACATACCTCTGGCACTGAATAAATCACTAGCGAGCAGAACACATTCAAAAGCAAACAAGTTCACACTGCGTGTCTCTGCCTTTCCTTCAGCAGATTGTATGCCCACACTAGAAATGATATGATCTGGTCCCAGTTCTTTTGCTCCATATTTGCGCCAGGTGTCTTTATGGATTCGCCGAATTCATTTTTTTTTCATCTTACTCCAGGTGGATGCGACACCGTTTTCAGTTTCGAGCACTTTTAGTACCATTTGGTTAACGTGTTGAGGGACTAATAATAAAGTAAGCGGGTATATAGTTGGTTATTTCCAGTGATTCCATTGATGTATTAAACAATCAACTGCGAGGGGTTTAATTTTTGCATCCGGGGTAATTCGTGGGATCTCTAATAAAGTCCAAGAACAACAACAGGCCGCTGAACAAAGCCTTCGTTTACATGACAGGAAGGAAACCACTGCTCGGTGGTAACTATCCTTAGTTGTCGTTTACCATATTTTGCATCTGGGAAGAAACTTCCCCTTCCTCTACAACGTGTTCTAGTGTCACACTTTTACTAGCCCTAGTGAATGAAATACTACATGGGAGAGAGAGAGAGAGAGGAAAGTGGTGGAGCAAAGGCAGGGAAGTTAACCAGAAGATTGTTTCGGTGGCTACCCTGCACTGAGAGAGAGAGAGATAAGGGGTCGTAGAATGATAATAGCAACTAGAAAAAATTAGGCAGCCACCGTCTGGAAGTCGTTGAAGTAATGAACGTTAGCTGTTTCGTAGCGCCATCTATCGTCCATGCGATGTATTACCACGCGGTTAGGCTACTTTTCCATACCTCATGGCGAGCGGGCGCCTACCGCCCTGAGGTCGGATATTTTTGACCAATTTGGGCCGAAAAAGTTTTTCGACTCTTTGGAGGGAAATTTTCTGTTACCTCAAGGCGGTAGGTGCGCGGTAACCATGGGGTATGAAATTGTGAGCTGCCGAGTGCTGACGTCAAGGCCGCCAGTTAAGCCAAACCATAACTAAATATTATCCTAATTAGGCTATTATGGTGTCTAGCACCTTCTACTTCTCGAGCCCATCATGAATGTGCCATTAGATCATGACTTTGTCGTTTAATTAATTATAAGCGATTAAACATAAGCCTAATCATAAGTAAATATGAACTTTATTAGTTAAATTTAGTATCTAAGGTGTTCTACTCATCCAGAGGATTCTAAATATTTAATTTGTTTTATGATGACCTCTTTAATTACCGAGTTATAAGCGATTGGACTTAGTCACGTGACTATTTATATATGACGTCATAAAATCAGTGATATCACCAACCAATCTCCAACTTGATATACTAGCGACGTCAGCAATTAATCACCATTTGGTTTCCTATATCGATTTACTATTCGGACCGCCATCTTGAATTCCTCGGACTTATATTTCACGCCGAAGGGTGGTGGTAGCAGACTCCAATAAATCGAGAAACGTGATGAATAAAAGCTAACGCTCTTAAAATCCGGTCCGTAGCAAGCACGAGAAGCAACGAAACACGCGCTTAAAAGTCACAGGCCCCTGCAGCTGTAGCCTGCATGCCTTGAGGGCTGCCGAGCGCTGAGACCTTAGTAGAACACACCAACGCCTTCCACCACTAACACAAGCCAGTCGGAGGGTAAAATGATATCAGGCTGGGAGAGGTTATTAACACTGAGCAGAAGATTAGGGCTTCTTCCATTCATAGCGACACCGAGCTCGAGTCAATCGCGCGGTGCTAAACAGGGACACCTGCACCAAACCTGACTGCAGGTGAGACGGAGTGGCTTCATTACTGCTGAAGTACAGACAGATTGGTGCGAAAGAAGCAAGTAATCACACGACAGCTTCTTCTTTCGCTCTACTCAGTTTCCATTTCTGTCCAATATTAAACGCACCTACCAGGAGAATGGGTAGGATTGAACAGAACTGCTGTGCTCCCAGGCGTTTTGTGGGACTGCGACATATGACACCTACTAGATATCAAAGCTCCGCTCTGGGACGGCGCTACCACCTCGATCTTTAGGAGGATTGAATTTATCAAGCCACAAAAAAGCGCAATGGTTAGAGATGTCCTCGATCTTAGTGCTCAGTTATACGGGACTCAGCATTTCGATGAGGAGCTTATGGCAGTGAAAACTTTGAGACAGGTCAGTCTTTATGCCAGATGTGACTGAAATCATTTTTAATGAACCCCCGCCTGCACAGCTTGCGAATATCAGGCTCAACCCAACAACAAAAATCTATGAATATGTCTTTACAGAGGAAAACATTTCGGCTTACCCGAGGGTGTAAATATAAAATACTAGGTAAGAAGCAACTCAGCGACACCTCAAAGGGGGATCGGACTCAAGGGACTCCAGTAATGAGTAATGTCCTATAGAAAGTATCCCGAAAGGATGGGTTGCAGGGAAATGGAAAGCGGATTCTGGGAGTGGGTTATATGAATGAGGTCGGGATTGGGGACATCGTGGGGAATCGGTAATTGATCCTAAGAGAGGTTGAGCTGCTTTTCAGGTATCTGTACAAGGCGAGCGCTCGCTCTTGGCCATTAAGTGGCCCAAGCCTCCAAGTGTCGCTCGTACCACGGAACGTTCGCCGTAGTCTGTGGCCATCCGAGACAGGAACCCAAGGAGCAGGGGCCTCGAGTCTCCTCCCGTAAGCAGGGCTCTCCAACCCCAACTTTCTTCGACTATTACACAAACATGCCTTCGCTCGCCAGGAAGGTGCTTCGGCTCTTACTGCAAGGCAGTTGGTAATATGCGGGAACCCTTTCACGGACAGCGCTCGGACCGGGTATAGACTGTGGAACTGCCTAAATGCTGAGAATAACCTTGTACTCTGCTGGCACTCACTTTTATGTCCTCACTTCTGCTTTCCCATAACTACTAAGGTAAGGGCCCCCTTTTAGAATAAGCCGCCGTGGTGGCTCAGTGATTATGGCGCCCGGCTGCTGACCCAAAAGACGCGGATTCGATCCCGGCCGCGGCGGTCGAATTTCAATGGAGGCGATATTCTAGAGGCTCGTTTACTATGCGTTGTCAGAACGTTAAAGAACCCCAGGTGGTCTAAACTTCCGGAGCCCTTCACTACGGCGCCCATCATAGCCTGAGTCGCTTTGGGACGTTAAACTCTTATAAAGCCAAAAAACTAAATGTTTGGAATTGCGTAAAAATATGATGAAATTTGGTTGTAATTGGAATGTGCGTTACTAATGGGAGAATGGTACTAATCTATCAAGAGCTTGGCGCACGTGAGATTTCCTCTGGCCTAGCTAGTAGTATCTCACTAATTACCACCTCGGCAAAGTGGAAAGGTGTCATCCAGCGTCTAACGGGACCTCCTACCGTTAGCCTTTAGCTGCACCACCCTGCTGGTGCAATGAGCCCCTTCCGGCAGCCCTTTCAAGGATGGCACGGAGAGAGGAGGAGGGTATGGTGATAGTGCAGGGAGGCGTACTAGGTAACCATCCGAAATGGGGTTACCGTGGAAGTAGGCGAAAAGCGACTATGTGCGGAAAACTAAAAAGAGTGCTCTAGAACTATACAGACGTGAGGTCACTCTCATATTCCCTACCACAACCTAGAAAGCACGAGCCAAAAATCTAATATCTTTTTCCTCGTCACTCGAATCGAACTCGTGATCTTAGTGCTGACGTCGAGGCTATTACGGACTCAATGATCGGTGCGTAAAAGTAGATGAATGTGGGCTCCAGCCTCAGAGATCCCATTACCAACATGAATTTACTGCCGCCATCGCAGTGCGTTCGTGAAAATGGTTGGTAGTGGCAATACCTGCATTTCATTTTTTGCCTTTTCTAGCTATAAAGGATCTGGTCTCGAAGTAAGTACCATCGTTTTGACAGCTATGGAGTAATTGATCGATACAGGTTAACTCGGTTGATCCGAAGTGTTTCTGTGTAATAACAGATTTATTACACGCCCACACAATCTGGGCGCCTCGCGAAGCCACATTCGCAATATTTCTCGGCGAGGGGATGCGCTGAACGCGGTCGAGCGGACTTAAAGCAGCGTTGGCCTTGTGGTTTGAGAATTATCTTCGGGATATGCGGGGAGCGTAAGTGGGACGATCTCGGTTTAATTCCGGGTTCCGGCGTATGTCCGTTTACTTTTAAAGGAAAGTAGTTGGACGTTTCGGCTATTATTATTTCGGCACACATTACTCGCTGCTTATTTCGAGACGCGATTTTGTTTCTTTCGGAGTATACACCATTCAAGGCCAAAATTACCATTTATTTTTGGGTCAATATATGTGTGTTATCTGTGGGAAGTCAAAAGATACGTAGAGATTTTCTCGGCCTTGTTGAATAGCAGGAGCAGCTGTTAATGTACAGTGTTCCAAAAGTAACCAGGCTAGACTGTTTGCTTCTCAGTCATATATGGAGGTTGTTATGCCAGCCTTTTAGCTTTAAATGTCTGTATGGTGAAGAGAACCCTTGTCCTCACCTTCTGAGAACTTTTTGATCTTTAGGGAAGCCGCAAGAACTCTACTAATTGAATGAGAAGCAAACCATGCAGCCTAGTTACTTTTGCAAAGGCTGTACATGTAATTTACGCAATGATTGTCGTATGTAGAGTCCGGCTTGGAGGATGAAATGCCATGGCCATCAGAAAAAGCAATGCGCGAGTTCAGTCGTCGGGCGGTCAGAAAAAAAGCTGTGTGTAAATTGAGTCTATTAAGACTCAATTTACACACAGCTTTTTTTTACACACAGAGTGGTCATCTTCTGCTTGCTCTCTGAGTTGAATTCACTGCATCCCGTAGTCTGTGTGCTGATGGCAGTAATGCAACTGGCACTAAACCTTAGCGGATGCCAGACCATCACACTTAATTGTGACGCCAATGAAATGTTCCGCATCGATGGTTGCTTCCTACGGTTCAAATATTTCAGTAGAAAACCTAAGTAATCAAGCAAACGGTCCGAACACGATGATAACAGTATGTTGGCCGACAGCGCTTCGCTAACCGATGACGCTAGCTTAAAATGTGGAGCCTCCCTTTCAGAACTGACGTGTGGAAACGCAGAATCGTGCTATTTACTTGGGACGCCAGTGTGTCACCGCGGCGCTGACTTCAGAACTTTGTTCTTTCTCCTGTGACCTAGTGTAATGTCTGCTTAACAGCCGGCTAGCGAGTGACACTGTCCTTTGTCCGCAGAAAGAGCTTTTGAAAAATTGCCGTCGGCTCCCTTTTAGCATTTTGTATTGTTCACTTTGAACCGAAAAGTCACACCCCTGGGGATAAATTTTGTCTCCACTAGTGCTTCGCCTTTTCTCGCTCCTACCCCTGAGTATGACCTCAGGTTGAGCACGTCAGGATGTTCAGACGTCCTCAGATTGTCAGTAACTCGTCCTCAAGCAGTCAATGTGGGATCTCTTTTTCCGTCCGTGGCACCTGCTCAGGATGTATTGAGGATCATGTTTGGGGACGCTTTCAGTACTACTTCAGGATTTGTAAGAAGAGGTTGTTTTTCACAGGAGCGCCGTCTTCAAAGCAAATATAAGAAAAGCTAACCAGAATAAGCAAAAAAAAAAGGAACAGCACGGATTTACCATGTCCAGGGCCGCAGAGAGGTGTAGCCCTCTGTGGAGTAGAATTCTGCTGCCTGGATGGAAAAGGCTAGTAGCCCAAAAGCCTAACATTCTAACCCCATCAGAAGCATGTGGTACATAAGATCAGGTTTAAAGAGAAAAAAACCGTCTTAGTATATCTCATCAAGGCGTACAATGTTTTGAGTCACAATGATTTTTCGCTCATTATGCCACTATTGCACACACGTCTTTTAATAAACCTGTAGTTTTTAAGTAATGAGTACCGAGGGCGAGAAAAAAAGCTGGTTTGATCTTAGTTCAGTTTACTGATCCGGAGTTCCCGGGTTCGAACCCGACCGCGGCGGCTGCGTTTTTATGGAGGAAAAACGCTATGGCGCCCGTGTGCTGTGCGATGTCAGTGCACGTTAAAGATCCCCAGGTGGTCGAAATTATTCCGAAGCCCTCCACTACGGCACCTATTTCTTCCTTTCTTCTTTCACTCCCTCCCTTATCCCTTCCCATACAGCGCGGTTCAGGTATCCAACGATATATGAGACAGATACTGCGTCATTTCCTTTCCCCAAAAAAACAATTATCTTAGTTCAGTTCCACTATATTGTCCTGCTATAGGATGATTGTAGGTCTTTTGATGAATCTTCAACCCCGAGGCGTCCATCAAAGTATAAAATGATGACATCCTCAAGAGGACATATATCTACGCACTAAAAACGTACTCAGATGAGGATCTTCTGACCATTTGGGGACGTCCTCAGGACCTTACGTGATGCCTTGTTGCTCTAGAAAAGAGCCCCACTTGCTCCTTTTTCTCAACTCCAAGTTGAATTTTGATTGTTCGATGGCGAAACGAATGTCTGATCCCTCAATACAAGTGTTTGGCCAAAGTATCCAGGACGCTCGAAATATTAGCCAACCGTTACGTTTGGCTCCATTGCGGCAGAGTGTAATTGCTCAGAGCTTAGGGCGTTAGAACGGCTGTAACATTTTTTAACGGGTTTATGTTCTTCATTTCTGGGGGCAGAAGTCTTCATAAACAAAATAATTGTTTTACCAACATGCAGTAACTTCTGACAGCGCCTCCCAACTGGCCATCATCCATGGCGCGGTATTCTAGGATCCGTAGATCTGAGCTTCGTCACGAACGAACTTATAGCAGGAGTCGACAAAGCGATGAGGCATGAAGCTTGTGACGAAAATTCTTTCCGTCACGAGGGTGCCTCCGGAAGTGTACGGTTTGGTTCATGGGGGTTTAACGTCCCAAAACGACTAAGGCTATGGGAGACGCCGTAGTGAAGGGCTCCGGAAATTTCGACCACCTAGGGTTCTTTAACGTGCACTGACATCGCACAGTACACGGGCCTCTAGAATTTCGCTCCATCGAAATTCGACCACCGCGGCCAGGATCAAATCCGCGTCTTTAAGGTCAGTAGCCGAGCACCATAACCACTGAGCCACCGCAGCGGCGCCCTCCGGAAGTGTAGTTTTTAAGCAGCAAAAAGACATGTTTATCAAGAGTTTGGCGGATGATAGCCTTATTGCTTATGTACCTCAAAACGAAACACAATGCAAATAAAACAGGTTTTCTTGATGTTACCAAGTTTTGAATCGCGCCTCGTAGTACTAAATTGCGATGCGTGAAAATTCTCCGAAATACGCAGACTATGGCAGGGAAAGGTTTTCTGAAGAAAAAAGAAGAGCGAAGGCAGAAAGTCTGCTAAGGCTATAGTCCACGGTATGTTATTCTTTGCACACATGTTTGGCCTTGCAGCATGGTGCGCAGTAGCGGTCAGCGACCGATAAACAAGGTACTATTGACGGAGCGGCCAAAGCATTTCGCACACCTTGAATAACAGGGGCCTAACTAATGAACGCTTCAATTTGCAGACATTCTCAAAGCATTCTCAGAACACAGCTCCTATTGGTCAGCCCTGGCCGTGTGTGAGGGCAGCTCAATAGGAGCAGGGCTTTGAGACTGTTTTCAGACTGTCTCCATATTTGTCAGAGCGTTTGGTAATTGGGTCCCAGGTTTACTCTCAGTCGATAAAAATAGCGCCAACCTTATCGACGACAGCGCCGAGAGCCTTCCCAAACAGACCGGCATTTCCCGCACAAACTAAATAAAGCCCTCTTGGTCCTGCAGAACAGCAACGCAGTCGCCGACAGTTGGCAATGTGCGTATCACCGCGCTCAGCGCTTTCTTTTTTTCTCGGGACAGCTCGGCGGCGCTGGAGCCTAGTTATGCGTAAAGAATCTAGCTCTGCCACCACTCATGTGTTTTCTTTACACCTGTCCACACCTTTGAGTAAATCTGGCCACTCCTTTGCGAAAGAAATTAGCAAGCCACAAAAAGGAACACCTCCCAGCGTATTTACAGCAGCAGTTATTGCAGTGAACGTCTGACTTATAAAATATCAAGGGCTAAGAAAATTCTATAGTTTTTTCGCAGATGTTTCCCGGAATATTTCATAATTTTCTTTCGCTGTCTTCGATTCGCTAGGAACACGTAATGGTGTAAATTCAGCAATCGACCTGTGTCTTGCCACGAAGTTACGATGAGCAGAAAAGCGCGTGCGATGCTCATTCGACATATCTGGCATATGAGCTGAGTCACACCTTCAGTGTATGGAATATTACATTCTGAGTTTAAAATGCGCCTGAAAGTAAAGCGCCAATATGAAGGTAATCAGTTTTACGCGATGCCTAGAGCACAACAAAGGATCGAAAAGGTTGTTCTCATTCGTTTGTTACAACAGCGTTTGGATATGCTTGCGGTCGTACAAGAGACGCCGGTGCGTTGTCAGCGTCGGCAGTCGTCGCCGCCAGCACCGCCTCTCAAGATACAAGCATAAGCGCGAGTAGGGCTGCTGTGCGCAACAGTGATTTAACGGTGGTCTTGGCAAGCGGACATGACATCCGAAAGCGCTAGCATGCTTAAATATAATCACAGATAACAGTTAAGGTCAATTGCCATCGTAGAAGTAAGCCTGTCATGTACCGCGGTCAGAAAAAAAAGACAGACGATCAATGCGACTCATGCGGCAGATTATTCGTTAGCATTAGTGTTCCCCTATGACGGTGGCGTCATCCAGACCACCAGTCACTATGTGACATGGCGACGCCATCTCCACTCGCCCGATCAAATCCGGCAATCGCACTGTTCTACGCCGTACCCCCTCGTCACTCTTCTCACCCCTCGACTCTGCTTGGCGACCGCGGTTTCCTCTTTCCACCCGTCGTCTTTCACCGAGTGGCCCTCACCCACTTTGTTCCCCTTGCTCTTTCTTTCTGTCTACTTTGCCTCCTCACCACCCAGGTTTAAAAAAGGGGGACACCAATGCCGGGTACTTTTCCGCTAATAGAGAGTTTTAAAATAGGGTCGGGGCGAATAGGGTGACCCAATCTACATGCTCTTAGCGTTAGGGGAACAGGTTTACGTTTCCTGTCTATAGAATAGAGTCGCGGATGGGCGCTTTGCGTTGCTTGAGGGCAGCGCCATGACGGCGGGAAAGAGAAGCTTTCAGAAAAAATAAGTAAATATATATGCTGTGTTTTTTTATATGTGTGAATAAAACGGTACGTAAACTGTTGTAGTTGCCAATTACTACTTAAGGAACGTGAAAACTGATACAAATGTTTTTTTTATAATGCGGACATGTTCAATCCGAGCCAAGACTATCCACTTAGGAAGTTGCCGCCGCTAACAGCTATTTCCGGTTCCGGAAGTCCTGTCTCCATGGCGACAAAGCAACGCTTACTCCCTAAGCCTAGCAGCAGTCACATCTGGTTTCACGATTCGGTTTCACGAGGAATTTCACGATTCGAGCCGTTTTGTCGCTCTAATTTGGTGGCATGGGCCTCTTCAGGCAAATGAAAAGCTTCGTTCACCATTCGTTTGCCGTGAACGCGAGCCGCAGTGTAGCGCCAACGACGAATAGGCGGTGAGGCGAGCGGCCCCCGCTTCGCCGGACGCCGCCATCATGCCCGACCCTATCGACGTTTGGGTGCCACGCTATTTCGCGGCAGTTTTCGGTTAGGGTCGCCTGCTTACCCAAAACCCCAAGGGGCGTTAGCGTTCTGCGCATGCGCATTTGGGTCTCGCTATTCCCCTATTGCCCTAACCGATTGGGTGACCCTATTCTAAAACTGTCTAATGAGATTCAAATGATAACGCATTAAAAAAATCACCCGGGCCGGCTGCACTCAAAAGTAGCCCAGCTGAAGTCAAGGCGGTTCTCGTTAGTAGGAGAGAGCAAATGTATTATGGCTGCTCAGCAGTGATGGAGGCTAATCAATTGTGATGTTTCTTTACGCAGGTACCGGAAGAGCCTTCCAAGGACGAGCCATACACTGAAGAAAGTTAGCGGAGAATTTGTGGCGGTGTTTGTCTACGTGTTTGTAAATAAAACCACATTTTTTCCCCACAGTGGTTGCCGCTTCCTGCTTTAAAACTAACAACAATCCAAAACAACATGGGTTTGAACTCTGCGATGCATCTCATGTGCTACGTATTTTTACAACGTCAGCTACTTGAAACAACCCCTCCGAGCTGTAATGGTTTCCGTGTGCGTGAAATGACGTTTCCAGATAGCTTCCTGAGACCCACTGATGGACGGTACACGTGATGCAGTATATGGGTCACATGACCTGTTCAACTACATGCTTTGGTTACCGTTAAGCAAACTTGCGACTGAATCCCTGAGCACACTGTCTTGTAACATTGTTTTTTCCGAATCCACCTCGGATGAAGTCGCATCCTCCTTGCATGCACAGCTCGCGTCAGACCTGGCGTCACAGCACATGACCACCCTTTCAAAGCTTTTGAAATGAGTCACACTGTCTTTAACTTGCACAGTCAATAGACAGTTCCTCATCCTCTCCGGCAACTATCGTGGTGAGATACGATAAGGAACAGATGCTTATCTATACACTTGTACTATCGCTATTAAATATTTACGGGACGCGAGTGTGCGGAAAAACATTTATTTCTACGCAGTCATGTCATCTACTCGCCTCCAATGTGTTGAGGAATGAGGGGCGTGCATGCTTTGTCCGCTGGTAACAATGTCACACAACTCGTTTGCAAGGCAGAGCTGCAATAAAGGTTTTTTTTTCGATAACAGGCATCCTATTATATTTTCATCACGATGTAAAGTATAAGTTAGCGGTGGACGCTGCCAGAAGGTAATCGTGGGTGCGGCGTGCAACTGCTTCTCTTGCGCGACGTTCGGACCAGGGGTGCTTCATGGGATACGTAACAATTTTTAAGGCGAAAGCCTTTAATGGCTCATACTCGCGCGTCCGGTGTAACGCTGTCTTCCACAAATAACGCGGCAAATATTCAAGATAGCATGAAATGAATAGAAGCATCGGATAGGGGGGACAAAATGTAACCCCTACGCTTAGTTTAATGACTGTATAGTGATTAGTTAATTAATTATAGCCAATTATAGCGAAAAAACAAAGAAGACAATCAAATGCGTCGATATAGTGCGGACGTCGATATAGCGACGGGAGAGGGTGACCTCACACCCGAGGTATGGTGGCTAGAAGGAGAGGTGTCAGCATCGTTGCGGTCGCGCCGTGTTCGGAGGCGCGCTGGTATTTCATGCCGGCGCGGGGCGGCGCGCACATCGCTACCGAGATCCGTCGAGAGCACCCGCCAGCCGCCGTCGCCGCACGTTTCGTCGCCTACAGGCAGGTACAAGCACGTGTTCCCGCAGCGTCTGCGGTGTGCTGGTTTTAAATTGTTTGGGATTGCTACGCACCGACGTGGCCATGCCACAGTGGTGTCCAAACAACAGACACTGTTTCGCACCTGGATGCAGAGCGGGGTATGTTTCGGCCCGCAAACAAGGGAAGAAGGCGTCTCTCTTCGCTGTTCCCGTCGACGATGAACGACGCAGGGCCTGGGAGCGCGCAATTCCTCGTGCTGACAAGCCATTGGAGAAGAACTGCGTTGTGTGCGAGGCTCATTTCGACGAGAGATTCATCGTCAGTAGCTTCAAGCATGTCGTCAACGGCGAGTCTGTGGAAATCCCTCGTGATCGCCCTACACTGACAGACGATGCGATTCCCACGATATTTCCAAATGTGCCTGCTTACCTCACAAAAAAGCTGCCTCCAAAAAGAAAGACGGTATCGTCCAATGGAGGTGCTACTTCAAAGCGAAGAAAGGTTGACTCCATTCACGACGAACCGCTGAGTGCTGAAACCGACGTTCCGTCAAGTTTGAACTGTAGCGGCGGCTACAATATCTTTGAGGGTATGACGCAAGACGACCTTCGAAGTAAGTACTGCGTGAAGCACGTAATCCCAAACGATACGGACGTTGTGGCGTTCTCAGTGTGTGCTTCAAGTGGTGGAACTCTGTGCTTTGAAAAGTTACTTTTGTGTTCAAGTAATGCCTCAACCTTTCATTGCATGGCATATGTATAGGGTGTTCTTGTAAAAACAGTGGATGTCGACAGCATTAGTGATGTTAAGGACCTCCTGTTCGAAATGGATTCCATGATTCCTTGCGAGGGGTTTGAAATGGAAACAGGAATGCAAAGTGGGCAAATAAAAACAAAGCACAGACTCCATGGAGGGAAACTGCACAGCCTCACGTGTTGTGGGACAGTGCAAAATAGAAGCCGATGCTTGCAGTGCAAATACCTTCGTAAGCTGCTCAAGATCATGGTTGTGCCAAGCCCTTCGTGCCTGCGTACTTATGTCCGTAAATATAGAAGTGGTTTTGGCTTTAATGAAGAAGTGCTCACGGCTGTTGCAGAGAAAGCACGCACTATTGATCCGTATCACCGACACGGCGGCATACTCGTGGATGAAATGAAACTGTCTGAAAACTTGACTGTAGACAGCAAAGGGCAAGTCTAAGGGTTCGTTGACCTCGACAAGTACACCTCACCAGGGCAAGAAGGTGCTCAATGTGACCATGGCCTTGTAATTTTCTTTCAGCCATTCACAGGCACATGGAAACAAATTCTCGGTGCGTTTCGTGCACGAAGCAATGTAAAGGCAGATGTTCTGGCCAAAATCATTATTGACGCTGTGATTTGTGCCGAGAAATCGGGGCTCTTCGTGGATTTTGTGACATGCGACGGGGCTGTGTGGAACCGCAGCATGTGGAAAATTTTCGGCGTAAGTGGGAAGCTCGAAAAGACAGTGTGCAAAGTAAAGCACCCAGTGGATCCAAGCCGGTATTTGCATTTTTTGTCAGATTTCCCCCACCTGGTGAAATGTGTGCGTAACGCTGTAACCTCCAAAGGGCTGTTAACACCAGATGGTCGAGTTGGCAACGAATATGTAAAGGAGGCCTGCAAATGCGACACTTCAAGTTCAGTGACACTCAGGGCAATGCCACACGTCACCATGGCTGTTTGTCAGCCTAATGGCTTCGAAAAAATGCGGGTCAACTTGGCGTTCACCTTCTTCAGTGATGAAGTTTTAAGGGGCCTGTATGTCTACAACAGCCAAGTGGAACACTGCTATGGCACTGGCTGTACCAAGGCTACTTCTGCATTTGTCTCTATGATGAGAGACCTCATCGATGCCATGACATCGAGATACTCAAAGCGAGGTTTAAGACCAGACAGTAAAGAAGTATCAAGCATCAAACGCTTTCTGGAGTTTTTAGCGACCTAGGAAAAAAACTTTGCCTAAGCAGGGTGGGTTCTTGAGCGATATGATCCATAGCGAAGCAACAAAACAGGAGACAAACACAAGCGCTAATTTCCACTACAGCTTTATTTGGTGCACACAGAATTTATACAAGAAGTAACGAATGATACCAGTCAGATTAGACAAGATACTTTGTGAACAAAGCTTAAAAATCACATGCAATACATTTCATCGGTTGGCATACTGCTCCGAGGCTAAAAATGCCATATCTTTCTTTGTCAGCGACAATGACGGACTGCTGACGCAGCTTTCAGGTCCAGCTCTTTATTGCTGCGCTATGGATCATAACGCATACCCACTAGCCCGAACCATCACCTTGTTAAGTTCTTGAGCGAATCAACAGCCGAAGGACTCCGTGTTACTCTTACCAGCACACTTTCCATCCTGCTCTATGTCACGAAAACCCTGGGGTTTAAGTACTTGATGACTTCTCGTTTGAGCCAAGACGCGCTTGAAAAGCTCTTCGGGATACTGAGGCAAATGTCTGGCTCTAACGATCACCCTACACCGACACAATTTTTGATATCTCTGAATTGCCTCAGTTTTTACAGCTTAGCGCAGTCACCCTCCAGTGGCAACATTCCTTCAGCAGTCCTGAGCAGCCTACTAAGTCCGGGCGCTCACTCTAATCCCATGAAACTACAGAATAAGCTGGATGAGCTCCTAGATGTGGGACGTCTCAACGAAGTTCATGAAATGATTGTGGCATGTGAAGCACTCCCTGAGCACGCTGAAATCGTTGGACGCAAAAGTGACTCCCGGATCACTTATTACGTCAGTGGCTATATGGCCCGGAAGATGTTGAAAAAGACGAAGTGCAGCGAATGTAGCAGGCTGTTGCTTCACACGGAGGACTCAGCTTACTTCCGGCAGAGTCGTGCCTCGCACGTTACATTAATAGGGGTGGCCTCCTGTACCCGTCTGAGTCCCTAGCAGACCTGGTCAAAGCTATGGAGGATGCTTTTACTTGATGCTATCAGTTTTCAACTTGCTTCAGTTTCAACAAGTTGAAAACTGATAGCATCATGGACCTCATCTCTTGCCTGTCTGTGAAGAGGTTAAATATGGTGGGCTGTGAGCAGCACAAAGTAGAAGTGACAAATCAAATCATTCGCTTCTTCACATTGACAAGGATGCATTTTCTTGTTGCTGGAGAAAATGCGTGCAACCAAAAAAGAGAGAAAAGATGAAGTTCTTGAAGTTGAGACGTACTACATAACTTTCAGAATGTTAACACAGGCAACAAGGTTTTCTTTTTTCAAGGTATTGTACATTACCCACATTGTGTCGTCTGATGTGACTTTTTAGTAATGTCTTATTCGCATTGTTACAAAAGTCCCATTAGTAAATTTGATGTCACAATTTGGCTGTGTTTGACACAGGTAGAAATCAATTTTTGTAAGCTGGTTTATGACTGCATCTGTGTTTGCCAACCAAATCTCAATGTCATGTGTGTATGCCTATTTTAGCATTGCATATTGACTTCTTTTTACTTGCCTTGTTTACTTTTTAGCTCAGTTTTTGTATAACTTGCAGTTCTCACCTACATTGATGCGTATTTTCTGTTCATTTTCTTTTGATGGTGTTTTTGACGTTTAATTGTGTGTGTCAAAATAAATGTCTTGCTAGACCTTGCTTTTCGATGAAGTCATCAAAATAAAGCGTTCAAGTATGGTTTCTAATGCTTCTACTTGAATTAAGACGTCATGGATAACACTGCAGCATCAAATCGAAACTGCACGGACGTTATTTTGGTGACAAACTCATGGCAAGTCATTCGATTCGCCATCTTCCAGCGCTTCGGGGTGCCAGCGGCGCACGCAGCGAATATACAGGGAAGCAAGTTCAAACATTGTTTTCAGTGCCTATACACGCTTTGCTTCGAGCCGTCAGGAAAGTGTGCCAACTAGCCTTTGTTGTAATCCGCGCGGTATCCTGAAATAGCTGCGACAGAAAGCGGCTGCTACGGGCGCGCGCGCGCGCGGGGAGCGTCTCGGAGCCGACAGCAGCGCCGCCGCGTCTGGATGAATTCTCGCTCCTTCTCCGGCGCGCCGATGCTGACACCTCTCCCTTCTAGCCACCATACCCGAGGTTGTCATGGTGACAGCGCGCGCGCTGGTGGCACCACCTGTGCGCCATCACCAGAAAAGCCAGAAGCCAGGGGAGGCGAGAAGAAAAGAAGTAGAAGGATGCCAGAGAAAGCAGACCGGTGGCTGCTACTGCTTCGTCACCGCCTGCCTGATTCGTTTCCTGGTGGTGCCAGGCGTTTCTTTTGGTGAAGCCGTTCCACGTTCGTGGGGATTTTGCCAGAACTCAGGGTAGCTGAGCTGACTCTGGTGATGTAATGTTGCCGGCGCGCTGTGTGTAGGCATGTCTTTCACCTCCCCGGGAGGAGGCTCGGAAGCCTGGTTCGCCAGCCTGCCCGCCGAAAGCTTACCTTTGAATTCAGTTCTAAAAAATGGTGTCGATTCAATTTCCGTGACACTTGTACCGATTGCAGATGGAATTCTCGAAATGAAGAATCTGAAAACAATACATCATCAACTAAAAAGTATAACCAGTCGCTATCTCAACATCTCTGAAGTGCGACCTTTTGGAAGCCGTGGCATTGTTAGTAAGTCGGCAAACATTGAGTGTGTCGGATCTGCTCCGGTGTAATACCTTCACTTCTCTGCCTGTTAAAGCCTTCACTCCTTTAGCAGCTTGTGTGCACTAAGGACATTGTACGTGGAGTGGACGCGTCATCTTCAATTCAAGAAATTTTGGAGGAGTTCCAGGAAGCCGGAGCGGGAATTAATTCTGTAAACCGCTGCTCTCGCGAGAATGCAGGAGTGCGTGTTACAACGGAATCAGTCATAACAACTTTTGCTGGCCGCACATGCCCCTCAGAGTTGAAAATTTGGCCAATTGTGTACCGCGTGGAACCGCTGCATCCTCGACCCCTGCAATGTACCAACTGTTGGAGATTTGGACACAGTGGTAGAGCCCGTAAGTCGGCGACTTATGCCGGGTGTGTGGCGAAGCTCACTCTTCCCACAGCAGCACCGCTGAACAAGCAAGCTGTTGTCTCTGCAGTAACAGTCACAGGGCCGATGATGCCACTTAAGCATATTGGAATTAATTGAGCAGAATCGCTGCTCACGGGCAGACGCTTATGCACTCCCTAACCGCTACAAACATTCATATGCCAGACTTGTGCGTTCCTCTACTCCTGATTTCGAGGCCACATTGTCTGCCTCAATAGTGTCAACCTTCTAAAAAGTACTCTCAGTTGTGGTCGAGCGCATGCTCAGGAGCTTCACGCACGCGTTGTCTGATATTGTTGCAAATCAGGCTACTTCTCAACCTCAGCTTGTAGTTCCACCAGCATCAACATCACAGCAAGCCTGTGCTCAAAGTTTCGTTGCCACGTCATCACCAAGGTGCTGTCTCACGCGCCGCCTCTCGACAGCGTCCCTGTATGTCTTTCTCGCAACACTGTTTGCACTAATGATGTAGAAATGGCTTATCCTACGCAGAAGCGTCATGCTTCAACCTCTCCTTCTAAGTGCTCCGTTCCCAACCTCAAGACCAAAAAAGGGCCTCCTAGAGCGTCTTCCAAGTCAGATATGCTACAAGAGGCTGTTTAAGCTCTATTCTCGAGTAGGCATAATGACGGGTGTAAAGGTTCTCCAATGGAATTACCGCTCTATTGCATCTTCTCTTCCTGGTTTAAAAATTCTTGTATCTTCTCATAACCCAGATATTGTGCGTTTGCAAGAAACTTGGCTCTCCCCTGTTAAGTCATTTTCTTTAAACAGGTTTCGTTTTTTCGTGCGGACCACATAAATGGTAGGGGCGGCGGGTTGGTGACCCTGATTTCGTCAAAATTGTGTCACCGGGCATTAATAACTAAAAATGTAATGGATTCTGATTGCGAGCTTCTAGCTATAGATCTCATTTTGACGCACTGCTGTCCTGTCACAGTCGCAAACATCTATTTTCCAAATGGAGTATGCAGAACAGACCACCTAGACAGCTTGCTTGCAAACTCTAGCAGGGTACTCATTGCTGGGGACTTCAACTCACATCACGTCGTCTGGGGTTCCTATACTGATTCGCATAGACATATGCTATGGGCATAGATGTCAGCAAATGATGTGCGGTGTTGCAATTCTTGCGCCATAACCTTCATCCGCAGACACTCGAGCTCAGTTCACGATTTTTCCTTGGCAGCAAGAGGAGTAGGTATAGGGGCATGGTCCACAATTGACTGTGGCACATCTAGTGACCACCTGCCAGCTACTTTCACTATATTGTTGAGCCCCCTCCGAGATCCTGGTTCTGTCCGAAAATTAGTTGTTCTTGCAGCCTACAAATCATCTTTGTGCGCCTCCCTTACATCTGATCCTTGTTTATGTAGGACCGACCGGGCTCAGCGAGTGTTTTCTTCAGTTTTGAAGGCTACGGAGAACTCCCAGTTCACTGCGCGTTCTGCTATTTGCAATAAATCACCATCCCCATGGTGGAATGACGCACGTGAGACAGCCTTCTCTCGTTGGAAAGCAGCGTGGAGTGCCCTTTCGTATAATCAGAGCCCGTGAAATTGTATCGACTACAAATTTTTCTCGGCCTCGTTTAAACGAACAATAGCAAAGCCAAAGGCGAACTAGAATCAAACTTTGAGCACATATTTGTCAAACCCAAAAATAGGAAGGCTTTGTATCGTTTTATGGAACGGAATGGGAACTCCTCAGCCATTCAGTTAACCAGCTCGGTGGTGCTCTCTCCGCATGAGGCGAAAGACGAGTTGGAGCGAATTGCTCAAGGGCTTGCTACACGTTTTCAGGAGCAGCGTAGAGTCCCTCTGTTCGCCCCCTACCCTGCTCAGACTATGTTGTGGTTGACAAATCAGAGCTAACAACTGGAGTTTCTTTAATGCAATCCTCAGCTCCGTTTTGGGATAGTGTTACGGTCGGAGTTGAGTTTCCCCTTCCGGTGGCGATGAGAGGAAACTACTTGATAATGAAATCGGGGTTTCTTGATGACCCGGTGGTTCTACTCGCAAACATTCACATTACTCAAGGAAAGGAGAAGGTTAACTATTTATTTACAACATAGGTAAAAAAACGAGAAGAAACAAAGCAAGGAGAAAACTATTTACATGACTAAATCGTGAATCAGACGAATTCAGCCCCCGCTCAACCCAGAGCGCTTGGTTTTAAACCCTCTGTCTCCGCCCTTAGCGGGGACAGCAACCAATAATATAACAAACGGCCCATCTCGCCAATCAGTGGTCAGGGAAAGGAAAATACGGATTTCCGCCAACTAATCACAGATTGGGGAAAGAGTGCTGATTAAACATTTGGGAAAGGAGAGGTTGCAATCAAATAGACAAACAGCACAAACGCGACCACCCTCTCCCACGGCACTCACGGCCCCGCCGTTACCACTTTCCTATCTCTTTCGCACACGCGACAAAACGATCCCTAAAGTGTTTACAGAATACACCGCACGAGACGAACACAGTCGTTACGGGAATAGTGGGTTTCCGGTCACTCGGCTAATACTCAGCCGTATCTCGTGCGCCCCCGAAACCTCGTCAACCCCTTAACAACCACATGTCGACAGCTGTACATGGTTAGCGTTTTTCCCGGCGGGTCATCCCCGTGACGGCGCGGCGTAAACGAGGACGTCCGCCGCACGAAGGGGAGGCAGGGACGGGACGGGCGCCTTTATTGGGGACTTCCGACCCCACTGGAGCGGCCTTCCTTGCCAACACAAGACCAAAGAGTTCGCAGAATGGTCAGCGAACTCCACAGTCGGTATGTTGAAAATCTTAGCGCAAGACTTCGCTCAGGACCTCCTCGATCTCGTCAATACATCACTGGAAACTGCATGGTTGCCGCACTCCTGGAAGGTGGTGAAAATAATATTGCGTCCATATTGCGTCCATAAATATTGCGTCCATAAAGGCGTCCATATTGATAACATTCGGCCGATAGCTCTAACATCAAATTTGGTAAAGCTCATAGAAAGAATTGTGCACAGCCGCCTATCCGCGCATCTTTCAGTAGTGAACGCGTTGAGCTCTGCCCATATTGGTTTTCGCCGGGGATGCTCCATTTGGGCTACCCATGTCGATTTAGAGAGCGGAGTCCGCCTTGCTATGCGCAAGAAAGAAGTATCAGCATTAGTAACGCTTGGCATTGCTAAAGCGTACGGCAGTGCAGAAAATTCGATCATTCTCTCTAAATTGGTATTATTACACCCGCCGTATTACATTTATGCATAGATCCGCAAATTTTTAACTGGACGGCAGTTCTTTTGCTGTGACGGTTCCTTCACCTCAGACACCTATGCCCAAACCAGAGGCGTGCCACAAGGTTCTGTACTTTCGCCACTTCTATTCTATTTGCTGATGTGCGACATTCCAGTGCTCCCTGATGTTACTGTATATGTTTATGCAGACGACATAGCCTTCTTTGCTTCTGCAGCAGATATTCATGCCCTATATCGTTCTCTCCAGGATTACCTGAATGCTCTCGAGGTTTGGCTGGATACATTAAATTTGGTATTAAATGTGCACAAAAGCAGTGTGCTGGTTTTTAAAACCAACATACCTCTTTATATATCGCTACACTATCGCTCGAACAGTATACCTCAGGTAGAATCGTTCAGGTATCTAGGCGTCATTTATGATGTCAATTTGGATTGGCGGCCCCACATCAAGACTGACGTTGAGAAAGGTGAGCGTGCACTAGGTAGGCTACTACGAATAAGTAATAGGAAATTTGGCATGCGCCCGGACACACTTGTACTTCTCTACAAAGCCTATGTCAGACCCATTTTGAAATTTGACTGCATACTTTTCCTGGCCCCTGTAAATATATGCTTCATCCGTCGCTGCTGTTAGAAAGGCGCGCACTGCGTCTCTGCCTAGGTCTCACTCAATCAATTTCCACCGCAGTTCTGTATTTGGAGGCTCGTATTCCCTACCGTAACTCCCGTTTTTACCTTTTAACTCTCAGGACTTTTTGCGGGCATTTGAGTCGGCTCCTGGTGGGGCTGCACCTATTTTCGTCTCGCACCTAGCCTTCTTTCTCACTCCTCATTGGCCAAGGTTCCGCCTCCCTCAAGTTGTATTTACTCAGAACCTTTTATCCAACATTGGTGTGAATCTCAATTTTGTATGCAGAGTTGTTTAGGCAGCGTCCCCTGTGGATATTGCTCTTGATTATTTTTTCCCACCTAATGCGAAGCATCTGCCTGAAAGGGCATTAACTGGACTCCTCTTTTGATCACCTTGCCCATTACGCGCAACATACTGTGATTGCTACAGATGCGTCTGTGGCCGGCTGGAAGGCAGGGGTTGATATTTTTTCAGAGTCTCTCTCGTGGAGCTTTTCGGTTAGAGTCCCGGATGACACAACCATTTTCCTAGCAGAGTTTATGGCTCTTGTTCTGGCCGCTTTGAAAATTCCCACAACTGTTTCTCAGGTGATATTCCTCTCAGATTGTCTGTTTTGTTGGAGCTTGAGTCCACACGAAATGTTTTTCTGAGACGCGCACTAAAGCTTTTTTTTATTCCTGGTTGGGTGAAAGAGGTGCGCTTTGTTTGGATACCACGCCACTGCGGTATTTTACAAAATGAAGCAGCAGACTTTTTGGCAAAATCAGCTCTAAATGCACCAGTTGCCTGTAGCGTCCCTAACCTTGTTCTTTTCGGTATGACTCGGTTTCAGCGTTTTCAGTTTATAACCGCCACGTGCAACGATCCCTTACTCTACTTTTGACTGCCAACATCTCATGTACCAATGGAAGGCTCGTGCGTGTAAAACCCGGCAGTGTGAGGTAGCGATGACACTCATGCGGTGCAGGATTGCCCGTGTACAGCTCGGTTACCTCTGGGGATTTTCCGACTGCAATCTGAGTCCGCACCCTGCCTTGATGGCATGGGAACGCAGGTCTTACCGGGCGAGGCACCAGACCCGTCGGTGGCCCTTGGCATATCTCCCGTGGAGGCCAGTACTGCCTCCTCTGGGGCGTCTTTATTTTCGTTCAGTTCTAGGCAATTACCTCAGCCTACCACAAGTAGCCCTTCAGTGGGCACCAACATGCACGGCAAAGCAATTGTCAAACCCAACAGGCCCACTATTCCAAGTTTTATTTTGGGCGAGGTGTCACCGCCCCACCATAGGAGTGTAGATGACATTGACCGTGACACCGTTGTGGCTGAGGCCTCTGCAACCCCCGGTATTGCCCCTGAACCTTCTAACGCCATGGCACCGGTGGTTAGGCATGTTGCCCCACTAGCCTTTCGCAGCACACCACGGGGCAGGCGTGGCAACGCCTCATTCCCTTCAAGCACATCTGCCCGGGGTACATTTGGAGATGCCCAGACAGCGGTTCCTAAACCTTTATTTTTGCCAGAGACACAGGGGAGCCTGGGGTCATCGCCTTCCCCGTCATTCCGACTGCCTGATGATGTAGACGTCGCTAGCACGTCTCCACAGTCTGTTAACATTAGGAGCACCACTCCGTCTTCTCCGGACGAGTCATTTTATAGCATTCCCGACGGCCCCTGGGTGGAGGCGGATGACAACTCGCCATCAACCAGTACGGGTCGCCCTGAAAAGTGCACCCAGTACTTGGATCAAAGGACGTCTGAAACCAGCCCCAACCTGAGAAAGCCACCCCCCCACTCCTGTCCTGTGCAGGCGATGGTAGACTGTGGGAGTTGGTCCGCTGGGCGGGTAGCTATCACGGCGCCCGTATCTAAACGATCAAGGAGTCCATTGATGGAGAGGGACTCGTGCCATCCAGGTTTCATACGGCCTCGTACGCTAGGTGGACCGACGCGGAGGTTGGCATAATAATTGCCCTGGAGCTGGACTTCCCCCTGGAGAACGTTTCCATAATATCGCTTTGCAGCTCTCTACCAGATTAGATCAGCAGACGCCATTGGTGGCTTAAGGAAGACAGACAAGTATAAACATGGGGTTCAGGCCATGAGGGAGCATCGTCGTCGTTCAGGGGTGCGCCCCTCTGTGGCGGCCCGGCTTCCAACGGCCTCTCTGCACCCCAACCCCCCAACCATCACCCCTCCCTCCCCTTCGCCACCGTGAGGTGGTGAGGAATCCGCCGCTGACCCTCCTTCCCTACATCTTGTGGAGGTCAGACTGCTTGGCTCGATACAATCTCCACGACACAGGTTTAGCCACCAATCTTTGCTCCGGTCATCTTGCTGCCTCCGATTTTTCCATCTTATATGATCGTTTTAAAATAAGTCTCAAGGGCTATACAGCGCTGAAGAAGAAGGTAGAGCCGGTTGTCCGGCGTCCAAATGAGTAGGCTAAAAGTTTCCACCGCCGGCTTTACAACTACCATCAACAACTATTTAGTAAGGGCCCAAAAATCTTACTGGACGAGCTCAGCAGGAGCCATGTTGATGGCCGGAAAAATCTCTTCAGCTGAGATTCACGAACAATATGAGCCCCTCTTGCAGAATTAATCTCCGGAGGTCACATGGGTAGGGATAGAACCTGGAGTGTTGCCAAGAGTGGCCCCACTCTTTACATCTGGTGAGCTGCTTTCCTGCTACCAAGAAATACGTTAGAATACTGCCCCGGACCAGACGGCCTTACGGTGGCGCAGCTAGGTAAAATCCTCATTGACGTCATCACTTTAGTCATGAATAACTTCCTTTCAGTACATTGTCTACCCGAGGACCTGCGCAAGTCCAGAACAGTTTCTATACCAAAGCATGACATTCCAGCTTCGGCGGCAGATTTGAGGCCATAACAATGAGCTCCGTCTGGGTTCGACTTTTTTTCTAGGCTTTTATTGGGCTGTTTCACTTCATGTCGATTTCATCCTCTGCAGAGCGGGTTTTCTGATGACCGCTCCGCGCAGTCCAACCTGCTCCTACTACAGGGTCTTGTGAAATAGAGCAAGACAAACAAAAAAGACTTCCATGCCGCCTCACTTGATCTCCGCGAAGCATTTGACAGCGCAAGTCACCATGCGCTATTTTCAGCCCTGCAGGAGGGGGGGGGGTGTGCCCGACATACCTTGAGGTTGTAAGAGACATGTATTCAATGCAGAAGACCACATTGTCATACGCGGGTGTCACGGACGAGATCCGTGTGTTCATGCAGCGGGGCAGCAAGCAGGGGACCCTTTGTCGCCGTTCCTATTTAATCTGGCGCTCGATCCGCTGCTGCATGAGCTGAACGGATCCGGTCTGGGGCTCCACATCAAGGGCGCTAACATGGCTGCATTAGCCTACGCTGACGACTTCGTACTTGTCGCCAGCAACCTCGCCGAGCTACGGAGAAACTCGGATGTTCCAGATAGGTACTTCCCTAAGCTGGGGCTTAAGCTGAATCCAGCTAAGACTCAGTATTTCGGGTGACGTTACGATGCCTGCGGGACATATCTAAGGCCTGCGGGGCATATCTGAATCGCCATACCCGTAACGAGGTCAAAAGGCTGCTGTACTTGCCACTGTCTTATCCGAACATCATCCTTCATCTTCCATATAACCAGGGGGGGGGGGCGTGTTACACCTCACCCGATTAGGACCAGAGGTACAGCTAAAAGCTTTTGACAGGTTGCAGCGGTTAGGGTCGGAACAGGTAGACACCGTTGGGGAGGAGTGCCTAAGGGACGAAGGAGACTATCTATACCAACACCTAGACGTCCCACACATTGTCGCCGATAGTGCAGATGTGAACAAGGCCTTGAAGACCTCTAGATGGTCTACACTAAAGGATTGGCAGGACCGCTACATCCATAAGGACTTGGGTTCTTTTAGGAGAGAACCACTTGGGAAAAAGTGGCTCAAGCCGGGTTCAAAACTCCTAACAGACTGGGACAAGATAAAAGCATCAAGACTGAGGGCAAATCTTTACACAACTAGATCCTCATCATCGGATCCATCAACCAGGTTGCGCAGACGCTGCAAGTTCCGACCGGAAACTGCAGGCCACATTGTCGGCAAATGAATTTCTGTCCATCTCCTCAAAATTGCTCGTCATAACTGCATCTTGCATGCCATTCCCTATAAACTCCGAGAAAATCATGTGGTTAACGAGAACAGAAAACTGGACGAGTTGGAATGTATTCACCTTTAAGCAGCGTGAAACACCGGACAAGAGGAATAAACACGAGATTCTAACAACTGAACTTTTATTTTGGAAGGGTCAGTTATATAGGCACCAAAAACAAGAACCGCAAAAACAAAAACCCAGAACATAAAATCGCCAAAGTCCGTAAAACCGTACGTGCACGCAGCGGGAGGTTAATCGCCTCATTTTAACAAAGCACACCAGCAATCTTAACACATGACATGCACCCAGCTATCACCCTGTCGCCACACATTCCCCGAGAGCGTGAATCTGTTTTTCCATAAGATTGATAGAAGGCGAAGCGACACAAGATTCAGACTCCTGCCTTATCAGAAATGCTTCAACTAACTCCCTGTAGGTCCGGTCTGGGTGACTAAACAAGATATTCGTCCTGCGGGAAAGCAAGGAATGAGCAACACCAACTCCGGCTTTACGCGGACTGGTCCAAGACTGCGGACCGCGTAACAGAGTCTTTGTGGAATACCGTGCGGCCTACGTTACCCACTAGGAAGCTTCAGCAACGAGAGGAAGGGTTTGTCTTCTTGGCAATGGGTAGATTGAAGATCGTCACCGACGCACTTTAGAGCTTGGTCCCAAGTTTTGCTTTGAGCCAGCCTTACGACCTGTCGAGAAGGTAGCGCTCGCGCGGACGGTGTCTCAGGGCGTACCCGAAGGAGACAAACAGTGGTGTGTCAGTGAGTGCTTAGAAGTCGTCTGCAACTACCAGGGCAAAAAGGCGTCAAGACGCATGAAGAGATTGATCAACCACTGGGCAGCTGAAGGCTTGAGGCCTCTCCTTTCGGATAAAGAGGGATTCTTCGTTCTCGAACCAGAAGATGCGTTCACCAAGAAGGCAGAGGAAGCTGTGAAAAAGGATTTCATACAAGTGGAGTTGAGGCCTGCAGCCGTCAAGAAGCAAGCCGTGAGTATGTTACAAGGAATGAGCCTGGATGGACTATATTCCACCGTCAACAATACAAAAGGTACGGTGTTGGACGTCTTTTTTACGGCCAAGACCCACAAACCCGATGCCCCTTTTCGGGCAGTAGTATCGGAACGTGACACTTGGAAGCATGCTGTTTCAGGCTATTTGCAGCGTAATTTAGGCTGCCTTAAGCTGTCCTGTCCTTTTCTGGTGAAAAACTCTACTGAGGTAGTTGATTTCCTGTCGAGGATGGAGGACAAGAAACATGCCTTTAGCATGGATCTGGAGGATCTATTTTACTCCCTACCTCACGCTCAGCTGTTGAAGAACGTCAAGGACTGCATTGTCAACGATAACGACGAAATGGGCTTCATTGCCAACTGTGGAACTTCCGTGGAAAGTTGTCTTGAACTTTTGTCCTTTTACTGACGTTCGACCTTCGTTGGATGGGGTGAAGTTTTCGTCCAACGGTCTGGTGTGTGTATTGAGTGTCGAGTCGCCCCGGTGTTGAGTGACATTTTCCTCAGCAGGATGGACATGAGACTGGAAGAACGTCTTAAGGACTTAGCTGTAAAAGTTTCGCTATGTAGATGATTTTTTAGTGTTTTTGAACCATGTGTCCCACAGGGGTGTTACCAATGTCATTAAGATTTTCAAAAAGAGGAGCCGGTCTGGGTTTCACGTTTGAATTTCCAGACGGGTTCTATTCGGTATATAGCCCCAGAACAGCGAAGCCGCTCCTAAGTTACAATTCAGAGCACTCAAAATTAGTCAAGGCGGGGATAGTGACTTCGTGTCTCAAGGCTTCATTGCGTAAATCGTGCTCCCACAGGGTTGAGACTGGCTTCCAGGGCCAGGTTCAGAGACTTAGGGACGGTGGTTTTCCAGATGTGGCTCTGGCTCAAATATCGGAAAGGATATTCACTAGGGGTGATAGTCTCGCAAAAGAAAAAGAAAAAGACGGCTCGCTAACAAGAATAGTCGGGATTCCGTACCTACATGTATTGTCACACCGGTTGAAGAAGGTAGGGGCAAGATAAGGGGTAAAAGTAGTTTTCACAGCTAAGAATAAGCTGAGCAGAGTCTGCAGTGCAGTAAGAATGAAGCTTGAGGGCCCGGATGACCGAGGGAGGAACAGATGCACAGTTACACATAAAAAAACCGCTCGTCGATTGCGACACCGGAGTGGTTTATTCTATCCCGCTTTCCTGCGGCAAGGCGTAGATCGGCCAGACAGGCTGCTGTATAAACGAGAGGCTGTTTGAACATCGAACATCGAAGATCAGTAAAAGGGGTAGTTTCGTCGAACCTTGGTGTGCACTGCCGGAAATGAAGATTGTTTCCCCCATTTGGACAGAACAAATATGTTATTTTGTCACCCAGACCGGACCTGCAGGGAGTTAGTTGAGGAGTTTCTGATAAGGCAGGAGTCTGAAACTTGTGTCGCTTCGCCTTCTATCAATCTCGTGGAAAAAGATTCAAGCTCTCGGGGAATGTGTGGCGACAGGTTGATAGCATGTGCATGTCATGTGTTAAAGGGACACTGAGGAGAAATTGAAGTTGGCTTGTGTCCATAGAAAACCAGCTTCTGATCACAAAAACGCCACTCTTCCTGAAAACAAAGCTCTTGTAATGTAGAAAATAGCAAGAACCAAAATACAGGTATCGCCGCCACAGGCCAATCTCGCAAGTACAAGCGTGATGACTTCCTAGGACAAGAGGCGCCACCGTGGAGGAATTTTCCTTACTTCATGGATGTCACGAATCTCTGAGGCTTGCAAAGGAAGGTTGCGCACCGCACCGCTACCCGTCAGAAATCACGGAGTCTCCGTTTACGCCGCGTTTCACGTCACTCCGTTCTGTGTCGTCATAAGAGTTCTCCGTGTCGTCATAAGAGTTCTCGAGTTTGAATCGGAGCGGCGGGAAAAAATTTTTCAACTTCGAATCCACATTCCTCTGAAATGAATGCATCTTTCGCTCCCGGACAAGCGTCAACAAAGCCATGAAATGCCGAACTATCAGATATTGCTAACAAAAAAATTTTGATAGGGTTCTCCTCAGTGTCCCTTTAAATTTGCTGGTGTGCTTTGTAAAAATGAGGCGATTAAACTCCCGCTGCGTGCACGTACGATTTTACGGACTATCGCGATTTTATGTTCTGGATTTTTGTGTTTTTTCGGTTCTT
>JARKHS020035854.1:0-15638 GCA_030143305.2 Amblyomma americanum | reverse complement strand
TTGATTATGGGATCGCTTACGATGGACCATGCGTGAATTTTATCTAGGACAGAATTTGCACTACTTAAAAATATTGAGGTATCATGAGAAGAAAACAGTAGGGTGGCGTTATCGGAGCATATTATTTAGTGTCATGGTCAACGCTAACTATCATTAACTTAAAATGTTGAAAATGAGGAGGCCAAATATGCTCCCCTGCGGCACTCCAATGTTTATGTTCTTTATGTGAGAATAAATATTATTAGTACATGTAATTAAGCTCTGGAGCACATATATGATGTAATTAATTTCAGGGCAAGGCCGCGAATTCCACGATGGGTTATTTTCTTTAGTAGAATATTGTGATAAATGCAGTCAAAGGCTTTCGAAAAAAAAAAAAACTTAATACTGCAAGGATAAGCAAGCATTTTCCAGTATTCCCCAGGATAAATTATTTTTGTTCTTCTAAAACTGTTGCAATAAAACTGGGGTTTTATTACTTTCTCTGTGGAGGACTATGGTGACTGTGCAGCCACTATAGATCTTTTCCAGTACTTCTACATATGCCTCTTTTACACCCTGGTTCTGTAATGTCTTCATGCCTGCTGAGGTTTCGACTCAGTCAAATGCTTTATCGTTATCTGTGAAGGCTATATATACATATAGGGGCTGGTTACATTCTGCCCATTTCCGTATCACATGATTATCGCATATTGTCGAGTAGCCTTTACGAAAGCCAGCCTGGTCCTTTAGTTTATTGAAGTCTATAAGGTTGCTTTAATTCTATTAGCGATCACCTTAGCAAATACCGTGTAGACAGCGGGCAGTGAGCTGATCGCTCTTGAATTTTTCAAGTCCTTGACGTCCCCTTTCTTATGGATTAAGATAACGTTAGCGTTCCTTCAAGATGCCGATAATATGCACAAGGCGATGAGGCGTTGCGTATACAGGGTGGTCAAATTTTCTAGCGCAATCTTCCCACCGTCCTTCAACAGATCTGCAGTTATCTGACATTCACCAGCTGCACCAGCTGTATTCTCCCTTCGCCGCAGCAGGCTCCTGGCTCCGACCAGAACTGACGCAACGATACTCCGGGATTGAACCAGCTGCTCCGCAGGCAGGTGCAGCGGGTGCCCACCGTGATGGTGACTCAAAGGTGATGCTGAGTTGCATCAGTCAACTTCGTGGCGGTTCGCGCCCACCCCGGGAACGTCCGGGCGCATTGCCGACGCTCATACGGCAGAGAAATGTGTTCATGCTGCTCCGGTTAGCACGGAGCCTGGCATCATCAGGCGGACAACAAAGGGAACTTCCGTTGTACATGTTTTGGCACAACGATTTCCTGCATGCGTGAAAGGCATCGACGTCTAGATGCCTTGCCTACGCTTGTTCGAAAACCTTTCAGAGTTCAAACAGATGGAGACGAATTTTTAAAGCCCTCTTGGGTGACAAATAAACATGATTTTTGTAGATTCTACGGATACAGTAACTTTTTTTTTCCTGCGGCTTTAACTAGAGCTGGGCCGGTCTTTTCTTTGCTTAATGAAGTGTGTTTTTTTTTCTAAAAAAGGAAAATTATATAAAAAATGACATCTTCATAGCATGGTTACCAGGCCAGCGCGTCCACGGCACGTGCACGTCGTGCTGTAGCCGAGTGCTGGAACTCTACACCATGGTGGTACGTACCCAACAATTCTGGACAAAAACATTTTTTAGAGGGAAACCTTTTATGAACGCACTTAATTCATATAATGTAAGATTTAACTGCAAATCCGCAGATCAACCGACGACAATTATGCATTTCTTTGCTATTAACGTTTTTGCTATCGTCGAATGCTTTCCTCGTTGGTTTTCTATAGCATGCAGTCTTAAATGTTCGATGCGATCGGCGGAAACACTTTCAAAGAAAGATTTTGCTACATATAAGAAGAACGGGCCATTCCCTTCAATATTTCCATGAAAGTATCTTACGTTTTCGAATTTTCAATTTTTTTGTCCGAGAATGTTGGACATGCACAGCTGTTCGGATGAAACGTTTGCTACCTCCGTGTTTCTTTTTTTTTCTCAGAAAAAAAAGAAATAGAGCCGTTAGTTTGATTTTACGCACCACGCGGGGAAAAATGAAGTGAGCTGTAGACCGTCGTCCCGAATTTTCGGTAGCGCGGTTCACCTGGCGCGCAGGAAAGCGGGCTCTCTCGCTAATACTGTGCACACGCGATCCAGGAGTGCCTTTCCGTGCGGGGCTTGGAGCGGATGCTCGCGTGTGGTGGCAGCGGAGAGGCTGCCACATCATCGACCCAGAGAAAGGCGGAAGGTCTGGAACTTTTTCGCTGAAGTTGGCAAGTCAGTTGCAGCACGAAATCTAGCCATATAAACGAAATACGTCTGTGAAAGATTCGAGTATTGAACGAGAAAACAAAACAAAATGCACAGAAGATCGTACGATATGATGCGACAAATGTGCGTTAGCAACATTGGTTGTACACTTCTCTTTTGCACTGATCGCTTTCCCATTTCGTCCTTGAATTTAATTTCGCCGTTAGGCTGCTCTTTGGTGGAGGCTTGTGAAAAGTAGACATGGGTGAATAGATGGAGGCCCTCTGGAGGGTGGAATTGCGTGGAGGGAAGGGGCTGTCATAGGTGGGAGATGCATTTTTACCGGCAGCAGCCACTGGACGCACCTCCTACGGGCTAGTCGGGCAGGTAGCTCTTCGCGGAAACTTGGACTGTACTGCTGGCTCTACACACTCACTCTTAATCTGGGGTAGGCATTTGAAAGCACGTCAGTGTGAGTTGAAGACCAAGAAAAGCGCGTGCTGGGTTGCGAATATACCCTTGTCCGACTGCGCGCGCACTGCACGCGTCACTGGGAAATCCAGTTCAGGATATACCACGATGTGTCTCTGTCACATACTGCGTGCTCAAGTAATGTAGAACTATAACTATGTAACTATATTATCTGCTACACTAAAGGGTATGCACATATATTTACCACTCGCATTATTCATGCTGCGCAACGACCGTTTGAACAAAGGGTGTTTTAAATAAAACATTTACAAACGATGAGGGGCATTCTCGCCTGACTGCAGTCAGGCGAGAATGCCCCTGATCATAATTCTTAACGTACTTAGTTTCACTTGCGTTTTTTCTAAGCGCTCAATATTTTATCCCTTTCCTATTCTCTTAACGGCAGCTCCCTCCTAGATATAAACAGTCTACATTGGGCTGCCGCCTAAGCCCCCCCTCCGGTAGCGGATACCACAACGCATATACGCCAACAGGAGAGGAACCAGATCGAGTGTATGCCAGTGACGAGAGCGGGGAAACAGAGCAGTATCACAGCTTCGAAGACCAAAAAGAAAACGGCAGAGAGACGAACTAAATTAGGATCTGTATGAGGCAATTCGTGGAAGTTTTCGAGTACGCCCGAGCGAAGCGACTGATTTTCCCACTGACTCTGCTTTGACAATGAAAGAGTGCCTCTGGAGGCAGAATTGCGCCTTTCAAATGAAGATAACGTCACCGTATTCAGAGGGCAATATTACAGGACCGTAGTCTCCGCTTTCATCAGCACGGAACGCCTTCAGCAACCTCAGTAATGGCCACAGGACTGGGCTAGCCACTTGCATAGACACTGCGGACGTTGGTCACTGGCCACAAAAGAGAGACGGCCGCAGTATACGTTACATTACAACGACCAACCTAGCTTCCCATCTCGACTTTTCTCCGCCTCTTCCTCTATCCTCATCACCGTAGGTAGGATAATTAACCGGCTCGTTAACATCCCTGGGTTTTATCATTCTCCCTCTTTCACTCCAGAGACAACAGGTGCGAAACTGAATAGACCGGCTCTGGTTACATGCAGTGTATATACAGGGTGTACCATTCCATAGTGCAACCCCAAGAGCTGTGCAAACAATCGCGCCCCGCTGTTTCGACACCTGCACTCCGCATTGTCCTCGGCGCCGACAATTGCGGTTCTCTGCACATCGCCTTTACCCTTCGAACGGAGCACAATAGCATGGTGCGGAATCCCCCAAATCCGAGTCCTTATCGCGCCCTCTTTGTGTTTTTCTACTCAGTTATCTCGCCGTTTTCCTTTCCCGTCCTTTTTATCTCGCTTGGGTAAGTGCTCTAAACTTTAACCCTCCCAGGAGCTAATCTGGAACAACCATTGCTCGGACAATTCCTTTTTCCAGTTTTGATCAAAATAGCTGCCAACGCAGGACTTTCGCTTAGCTTTGGTTGCGACTGCTGCGCTTTTACTTTAATTACATGTTGGAGCAAAAATGCGAACACATCAAAAGCCAAGCCTCGGGAAGTCGGAGCGTGCACGACACGTCTCTCGACACCCGCAGCGTCGATTGCTTCTAATTTTTAAGGCCTGCTTGAACCGTGCTCTGGGCCCACAGCGGCGTTCTCTGTCCGTTATCCCCATGAAGCAACGAAGCGCATTTAAAAGCATTTTCTATGAACTTTGAAGTTGATTGCAAATTCTGTACCCCCCCCCCCCCCCCCCTTCCCGCTTTCTGCCGCGCCTCCGCTTCTCTCGGATGTTTTGGGTCACACCCTTTCCCGCAAAAGACGAAAACGAAGAAACCAGAATCTTAGCCTTCGTATGAAGCGCAGGAGTAAAAGTGACAGCGACACCTTTGCCATATGCCCCTCTCCCCCTTTCTTCCCGTGAGAAAGCCCGGTCACGTGACCACGCGGGCCACTCTTTCACTAATCTTCGACCCTCTCTGAACCGCCTTCTCACTGAGAGGCAAGCGTAGGCGAGAAATTTTGATCACGACGTACTACGCCGACGCCATTCACCCTGCAGAAACTCCCCCCCACGCATATGTATACGCCGTCGTGGAAAGAGAAACAAGGAATGAAGCAACAAGGCGTATTCATAAGCCGTTTGTTTGAGAGCTAGAGAGAGACTATACGAATTACCCCCCCCCCCCCCACCCCCCACCCCAAAAAAAAACAAAAAAAAAACGCGTGTTTGCCTCCGAAAGACTACGTCCGCGTTGCGGCTCTGCTGCGCCGCCTTTGTGAATTACAATAGGTATGAAGTGGTAAGAGGGATCTGGAAAGGGGTGATGGCTCCTAGCCTGACTTTCGGTAATGCGGTAATGTGCATGAGACCAGATGTTCAAGCAAGCTTAGAAATCAAACAACGCGGAGTAGGGAGGCTAGCTTTGGGAGCACATGGCAATACACCAAATCAGGGGGTACAGGGTGATATGGGATGGGCGTCGTTCGAGAGCAGAGAAGCTAGCAGTAAGATAGCATTTGAGGAGCGATTGAGAAAAATGGGGAAAAACAGTCGGCTAGGAAAGTTTTCAGATACCTGTACATAAGGAATGTTGACACGAAATGGAGAAAGCAAACTAGAAAATTGACAAGCAAATACCTGGACAGCAGTAGGGAGGAAAATCAGCAATTATCGGTTCAGAAAAAGGTTAAAGAAATAGAGATAACTTTGTGGAAAACAGGGACGCTGACGAAATCGGCACTGGGAACATACAAGATGTTTAAGCAGGAAATTGCCAAAGAAATTATCTACGATAATTGTAGGGGAAGCTCTTTGTTGTTTGAGGCCAGGACGGGAGTTTTGCGGACTAAGACATATAGAGTCAGGCACCACGAGATAGACAGGTTGTGCGTTGCGTGCGGAGAGGAGAAGGAAACGGCTGAACACTTTTCTGTAAAGGACTTCACCCTACAGTGGAAAGCAGCGGGGCTGATTTATCCAAGGCATTGGGGTTTAAGGACAGTGAAGGAAAAGTAGATTTTAAGTATTTTAAGCATTTAGACGTAACCAAGCGAAGGTCATCTGATTGGTGGCTAAAATGAAGACAAAAGTAAAATTTCACAATTACAATTGATGGCTGAACCCTTCAAATCGGTCGGTGTTCAAGCCACCTAGCAGACACTGCGCCATTTCCTTGCCCCACAAAACCAATTATTATTATTATTATGGCTAGGTGGCTTGAACACCGCCCGATTTGAAGGGTTCAGCCTTATCCATCCATCCATCCATCCATCCATCCATCCATCCATCCATCCATCCATCCATCCATCCATCCATCCATCCATCCATCCATCCATCCATCCATCCATCCATCCATCCATCCATCCATCCATCCATCCATCCATCCATCCATCCATCCATCCATCCATCCATCCATCCATCCATCCATCCATCCATCCATCCATCCATCCATCCATCCATCCATCCATCCATCCATCCATCCATCCATCCATCCATCCATCCATCCATCCATCCATCCATCCATCCATCCATCCATCCATCCATCCATCCATCCATCCATCCATCCATCCATCCATCCATCCATCCATCCATCCATCCATCCATCCATCCATCCATCCATCCATCCATCCATCCATCCATCCATCCATCCATCCATCCATCCATCCATCCATCCATCCATCCATCCATCCATCCATCCATCCATCCATCCATCCATCCATCCATCCATCCATCCATCCATCCATCCATCCATCCATCCATCCATCCATCCATCCATCCATCCATCCATCCATCCATCCATCCATCCATCCATCCATCCATCCATCCATCCATCCATCCATCCATCCATATGTATTGCACCATTCGAAACGGCTTCTCCTCTCGCCTTTCTCTTTTTTTTTTCTCTCTCACGCACGAGGTGCTTGGTCCACTGCATTTGTTTCCGGCCATAGAAAACTCTCAAAGACCGCGCGGTGGTCGGGTTGGCCCTTGTTCGCTTGCGGAGACATTTCGAAGGCGTGGCTGGAACAATCGCTGAACATCTGGGGCCGCGGCGCAGCGCGAATGGCGCATTTCTCGCTCCTCGCAAACACCACCAGATGAGCGAGGCGCGCAGCCTGCGGCAAGAGCAGTACAACAGCAGGCGGTGTGATTACCTGGAATTTGCCCTGGTAATCTGCATGGGCGCCATCTGCAGACGCCGAGGGCGGATGCCGCATTGTGAGACTGGGGCATTCGATGCATGCAGCGATGCATAAAGCGCGGGGTCTCTGCAGCTTGGTGAATACTACGCGTTTGGTTCGCTTCGCAAAACAGGTTTGAGATGTTTGTGCTATAGGAGCGCAATCGTGCCGCAAGATGCAATATCAATACTTCGCGTCACGCCAGGGAACGCGGGCATATTGGAAATATGGTATACCCGAAAAGCGTTTACTCTTTGTAGCTTGCGTCTTCTCTCTAAGACAAAGGGAAGTCTCTGAGATTTTTGCGTTTTGTTTAAATATTTATTAAACTTTGTAATGAAACTACGTACAAGCGGAAGCAAAATTTGCAGGATACGTGTAGTCGGGAACGAAACTTTTGTAGTGTTGCCTGGCGACCCGTATTGATATATAGCGGAGAGAGCATGGTCGTCCCGTCGCATCTGTAGGCATTTCAGGCGATTTGTTCGCGTAAGAGTTTCAAAATAATTTTTTTTCTCGCGCAAGCCCTTTCCATAAACTTTTGCTACAAAATATAGAGTAAGTAAATTCGTGCTCAGGATTCTTTTTGAGAAGTTTTGTAATGCGAGTGGTTAGCAAGTTTATACACGAACTGTTTAATCAGTGCTGTAGAGCAGCTGCACTGAGTTTTATGCGATGTTTGAGTAGTTTGAAATGAAAATTGGGACAAGAAATTAGTAACGAACGTGAAGGAAAACCGTAAGTTCAGTGCCAGGCCGCCCGTGAAAAGATGCACGCGTACATGTCTAGATTACTGTATTTTGATCCTAATGTCGGTTACGTCTACCCTAAAGAACTATTGTGAATTGACAATATTGTAAAAAGGAGTTTTACGCGTGTTTCAAAACACCGTGGCCGTATAAAGACCTATAAGCGACGCTACATTTTATAAAATATTCTATGCTTAGGGAGAGCCACTTGAAGTTAATTTAAATTTGTATAACGGAAAGGCAATAATTGTTTTACTGCTTCTAGTACCATCCCACAAGCTTACACAATAATAGTATACGTCAGCTGACTAGAAGAAACAACGGAAGCCAACTTACAAAGTATCAGGCAGTTGCTATACACCAGAACATTCTCAAAACTATTTCGATCACATTAGCGCCGTAACTGCAGATAAGTTTCTAAGCCGTATTTAGAGAAAGCAGCGCTGAGTTTAGCTAGCCCCAGGTGTCTTGTGCGCGTAATGCTCTGATCACTTCCCTCTGTGTAGGCATTTTCCTGGTCTCTGGTTGGTGATATAGGGCTCTGTAGAGGCCGGCGTTTTGTTGTACCTCCTCGGTTGTTGTATACTTTTGTTTGTTGCAGCGATATTTTATTTGGAGTAGTGTGCTGTGGGGGCTGGCGTTTTGTGGTACACTTTTTTTTCGTTATGTGCATGTTTTCTTCCTTTATGCATGCATATATGTTTTTCATTTGTGATCACGGACTCCAACGAGCTTAGTACTTCTCTGGAGCACAACACTTTGAAAGAGTCTTCTATATGGTACTTCTATTGGAATCTTTATTTCCGGAGCCTTATTCTTTAACGACTGGATTTTTGCATCGTGATGCCGCGTCACACCTCGCACTTGCCGTCTCAGTTAACCGATCTGATGCGAGAGGCTCTTAGACTAGGCGCAACTGTGACTATTGAAGGATAAATAGAATATCAAGAAGAGGAAACTTCTGTCCCAAGCATCTTATTTCACCTTTCCTGTGTTAAATCTCTAGACTGGCATGCAAAAGGCTACGGTCACCTAATCCACTCGATCGACTAACCGCTGCCAATGTGTGGCCAGTCGGTTTAGTCCACCCAGGCAGCAAGGAAAAGGTGCGAGGAAAAGCGTACAGTCACGGACAAAAGTTTTGGGAAACATTTATTTGTGCGCAATCAAGAAAAGAAGGTCAGTGAAAAGTCAAGAAGCATGACGGGACATGCGTGCTCCGTTCACCGGAAGAAAGGCAGCTGACTCCGCAACGAGGAAAAGTAGCACAACGCAAACTTTTGTCCATGACTGAACATCACACGCGGTGCTGTGGTCCCTTCTAGTTCGATTGGGGAAAGAGTGACAAGAGGAGGTGAAGAGAGATAGTTCAACCACGTGCAACAAGCCAGTGAGCGGAAAACTGATTGTGTACTACGAAACTGAGGATAGAAATAAATAACAAGGACGGGAAAGTGATATGGATATATATGCTACGTTAGCAACGGAACCCCAAGTTGAGCACAGCGAGTTTTAACATAAACGAAATTTGTACGTGATCTCGGTCATAGATGAATACAGGCGATTTATAGCAAAGTATAATTAAAGCATTGCAGAGCAGAGCGCCGTATACGAGAGAGAGATTTCGACACGCGGCACAAGAACAGCGTGAAAATAAGGACACAGAATGAAGAATGTGCTGGTCGAAGATGAATAAATGTTCGCAAACATGATGAAGGATGAAGACGCGAGGGAGTCCGAAACTAGTATTAGGTCACCCGAAATTGAAAACTGAAGCGAATGAAACGCTTAATGGAGACACATGCAATAAAGAGAGGAACGGTCTTAAAGCAGAATAATCCCATGCTCTCACCCGGCAAGAAATTGAGCTGCAAAAACAAAACATAGCAAAACGCGAGAAGGGGAACCAAATGGGATAAAGAGCCGCACCAAGGGTTTCCCGTGTTTTGATGGAAGCGACAAACGCAGTAGATCGAGATGGTAGCGACCCGCGCGGCCTGCAGTGCGCATGATGCGGAAAAGGTCGAAGTGTTCCCAGCACGCGCTGGGGAGAACGCTCGAAACCTTGATCCCCCGGTGTGGTTACGTGCCATCTTTTGATAGGAACAACAACAACAACAACAACAACAACAACAACAACAACAACAACAACAACAACAACAACAACAACAACAACAACAACAACAACAACAACAACAACAACAACAACAACAACAACAACAACAACAACAACAACAACAACAACAACAACAACAGACCTCGGCCAGGGCCGGACGCTGCCGCCGCCGCTCCCATAGGGTTTTATTTGCCTACCAAATTCGGTACACAACTGTCCCGGGATGGGTGCCGTTGTTATCGGAGTATATATAGCCGAACGAATGTATACATGTATAGCGGTCCCTTAACGGGACAGTTTTCGTACCCGTTTTAGGATATTTTTTGGTGAGGTGGGGGAAGAGATGAGAGGGCACAACCAATTTTAATGGCCGCCATATTGGATTCGAGAAATCGAAACTATGCCGCCATTTCGGCCAGCAGAACCCATCCCTACCCCCCATCCCAAACCCTACCCGATATGACTGGGAGGCGGCCCTGTCTGGCTGCTGCCCCCTCGAGACCCAAAGGGCCTTAACGCAACGCGCCCGGGCTGCGGCAACTGCCAATGGGGTGCCAGACTAGGCATCCCTCCTAGTGGTTGTAAGGGCGTCACCCTTCAGGTATCGACCCCCAACTCCTCTCTCTACAATTAATAAACGTTTTCACCACCACCACCCCCTGACGTCATACTCACATAGTTCCACCTCTATCCACCATATTGGACCGTGACGCCATCATTGGCACGTGGCATTTGTTTCTACAATGCTATTGTAGATGGCGCTACACGTCTCAATGCGAGATGCGCTGTTTTCTAGTTGCAGCCACAGATGGCGCTTTGATCTCAAGGTGGTTAGGGTGCCTCGATGCCAGCGCTGCGCCGTACAGGGTGGAGACACGACCTTCGTGGGCGCCATCTTGGGGCAAGCGCTGAAATGCGGTGATACGGAGCGTCGGCCGGTATCCTTCTTTAGAAGGCGCTTTCGCTAGCAGGCTGAGCTGTATAAGGTTTCTGCATATATGCTCACAGTTCTGAGCACTTTTTGCTTAGTGATATAAATGAAAAAAGAGCTAGCGTTTGCTTGCAAGCGCAGCTTTTAGAGCAAATGACCACTGTGCAGCTAGGACAGCACTTACTTTTTGGCCTTCTCAGATGCTCAAAGCGGTTATTTTAACTGAAGTGACTGTTTTATAGAGCAATGCCTTTTGTACTGCCAGAACATGACGGAGTTTATAAGGTGCATGACATGCAAACGGCTTTAACTGCGTCTGTTGATGCAGATGAACAACTAGTTGACGTTTTAGTCAGCCGCGCATATCAAAAATATTTTGCATCGCAGTCGTCTATTGTAGACAGTAAAATAGACGCAGCAGAAAAAGATTATCCGTGATGAGTAGACCAAACTTTGACTCCTGCCACACGGTGATGTACACAGCATTTTATTTCAAAATAATCATCAACCGCTTGAAGCTGCCTCTGGCTGCATGCCTAGGAGGAGACATCTCTTAAACAGTTTATTCAAGGTTTGTGCCAGCGACAGTTTTGCTGCCGTACCCATCATCCGATTCTTCTGGCTGGCTTAGCCAACGCAAGTAAATGCGCAGGCGCATCGTCACAAACCGCTCTAACAGTCTGTTCATAAGATTTGGGTGTTCCGCGCAATCAACCGCCGGAATGGGAACGGTTTGTTCGATAAGGCATTTAATGGTCTTCATTGGACTCTTCAAACGACAGATGTCTTTTTGTTCCGATAGGTTTTTAAAGAGACTTTCGCACGAAGAAACAAAGTCAAGAACTTGCTCGCTCACATATACAAGGTTACGGGCTCCAGCATTATATTCTTTTAACTGCACTAGGGTATGCTCCTCTCGTACCTCTTCAGAAAGAAGCATTCGTGTGCACGGGGCGCAGGACCTTGCGGAAAGCGCAAGGGGCCTTACCAAGAACCCGGCCAGGTGAGCGACGATGTCGATTTCAGCTCTTGTCAATGACTCTATTGCTTCAATTTAATCACATGCTGAAAGTCCTTCGTGCACTTCAGCTTCGTGCTGAACTTCTTTGATTTCGGCCGAAAAAAAATCAACCAGGTAAGTGCTGTCATCGATGTCGTAGCCTGAAGTTTTCGGAACTTTGAGGAACTGGCTGACAGTTACAATCTTGAGTGCATTTTTTAGGTCGTATGGGCTCGGCACAGGTGAAATAATTCTGATGACCGAAAAAAGGTTTTCCAAACAATCTTGGACCATCCTCTCAGTCAAAACAAAACTGTACCGGCGTTCTTTCAGCAGAAAGATGTGCAGCTGCAGGACTACTGTTGTTGACATGAGCACCCCTGCCTGGCTTGGCTTCCACACTTTTCTTACTCCTATTCCCAAGCCTTCGATGACTTCCATTGTGAGTTTGAGATGTGCAATGGCTTCCTCATATTTACTCTCATTCTTCAAACTGAGAGCGACAGAGGGATGGCGAGCAGTCATTATTGTGAACCATTTAAAAATTACTCCAAAAAACCACGCAGTTGTTTCTGCTTCAGGTGACAGCTTCCCGATTTCGATGTAATATCTAATCGCTGCTGGGGCTTCACGAAACAGCTGAACCGCTATCCCTACCTTCATTTTTGTAAAATGACCGTTAGATATGTGGATGTTGCTCAAGTTCGATGCGACCTGCAACTGGTTTGTGTCGAGTTTTAGAACAGCCTCCACATGCGCGATCGACACTTCATTGCTGGGCAACTTGAACCTTGCGACGATGGCATCGTTAAGATGCATCACATCTTTTCGCACCAAATGCCCTCTCAAATTTTTTAGCACATGCGCAGGGTCTGGCATAAAATACAAAACATTTTCGCTGTCACATGGATGTGGCACAGAACAAACAGTTACAGAACTGCGAGAACTCGACAGGTTCAGTGACCTCCACATGGAACGATTTGAACTACCCATGTCGCAAGTGACACATACCACGCGCAGTGATATCTGGGTGCACAACTGTATTAAATGAAAGACAAAGTCTTTGAGCTTATCTCCACTGACAAACGCACCTGTGTAGTGGTAGGCTATTACTTGCTTCCATCTGGTATTCAAACCACCTACCATGAAAACAAGGGCATGGTTGGCAGGCTGGTCACTTTCGGGGAGCGTGGTCTTGCCAAGAAAGCAGTCACTGCTACGGTCCAGCTCCACACCTCTCCGAATTTCCAGCTCATCTAGGAAAAGGACGCAGTCCCTTTCAATCTCAGACATTGCAGCCACTTTGGCTTCCATTAAAGTTAGAATTTCTGTTAGCACACCAGGTAGGAAGGTTAAGTGTTGCAGTCTCCGGCACAGAGTCCTTCTAGATGGAAGCGGCTGCCCTTGTTCCAATAAAAGGTCGTAGCCGGCCGAACCACATGCAAGCTTAAGCTGTAGCGCCTTCTTGATCGTGTTGGCACCCCAGGAGCAATTCTTCCGGTTTTTCTTTTCCAAGGCAGCCTTTTGATCCTGGTTTAGGAAGCTCAAATTTGCCGTCAACGTTGTAAGGTTTTCTTCGAGCTGCTTTGTTCTTTTTGCAGCTTTTTTCAGCTTTTTGTTTGCCTGCAACAAACTTTCTTCTAACTGGCTGCGTTTTCTTTTTTCGTCTTGCAGCTCTTTTCGCAGCTCACTTGTGGACAGCGAGAAAATGTCGATTTGTTCTCCTGAATCTTCACGCGTGTTTTCAGGCATCGCTAGGGTCTCTTCCTGGTCAGGTGTCGTCTCAGGGGTTGGCGAAGAGCCTTTTGTAGCGTCAGGTGTAGAACTACCAGGAAAAAGCCGCGGTGCAGGCGGCTTTCTTCGCTTCGGCTCAGCTGTTCGCGCAAGAAAGAAATTAATTCATCAGTACCTAAACATATCCGAGGCTCTAGTGCTCCTCAGATTATCTGATGCGGATACTAGGCTAGCAAACCGAATGGGGACAAACACTTACGTCTAAAATCAAACAACGTCGGGACAGCCGTTGACTTGAGGAGCCGCCGTCCATCCATTCTGTTGCCCTCAAACTGATCTTCCTCGAAGTGGCGCTAAAATGAGAGAGACGATGAAACTGTCATTTCGCGCCTCTGGTCGTGTGCACGCAAACAAATGAGATAATAAAAAAACGTTAAGGAAGCGGTGCGATATTACAAGCACAGGATCACGAAGTATTTTTGTGGACGCCAACCAAGCGACAGCACTAATTCGGGTGTCGGACGGGCAAATTTAACTTCACTTAAATTTGGCTTAACCTCGGACCTGTATTTGCGCGTTTGACAACGGTGCACTTCGCCTCGCGATGTGTCATTACATGGAGAAGAAAGAGCTGTATTCGGGATGAACTTCTGTACTGCGCAGGCACCTTGCTTCCTCGCGACCGCTTTCTTAAAGCGACGGACAGTTCACAATAGAAGTTTCTTCGCGACTAGTCGAATTGCCAGCCATATACTGTAAACGACTTAATTTTCGCGAGGGCCTAACTTTGGGTTCGTTGCGAATCGCAAATACCTCGAAAAATTATTCCCGTGAATAATTTGAGAAAAGGAAAGTGAAGGGGCCTATTATTTGTGCTGCGCAGAATTAAACACTTGCGAAAAGACCACTTGCAAAATTCCAGAACGGCTGACTCATAGGCAGGTTTTTGCAACCGAAACTGCCTGTTCATAGACTGCATTTTCACTTCCTACTCTGGCCACAAAAGTGGGTAGGTAGCACGTGGGAGGTTCACCCGTCAGCCTCTATTATATTCTTTTTTGAAAAGGAGAGGGGAATGCTCCTTAATCTGCGTGAACCGGAAGCCTCGACGGCTGCTACCAGCTTTCAAGATCGAGTGTAAAGGGCAGCTGTTGAAAGAGTACAATGGCGCATTCCTTCGACAAATACCGGGGTCCACCTGCTTCACGTGTTTTCACCGCGGCTCTGAACAAAAAAAAATGTGCGATCGCAAGAGAGTAAAGATCATCGTGAGACACTCCGTGAATGATACGGAAGTTCAGTGTAGCTCACTGAAAGTGAAAAGACGCAATGATTCATATATTTAGCTTGTAAGCCTTCACATAACTGGTAATTCAAAATGCTCCGCCTCAAGAACAAAGCGCGCTACTTCCAATGCCAGGGAATGCGATGCAACACGTGCTGTACTCACGTTTCTAACTAGGCTTCGAGCTGCAGCTTTGAAGGCACACAAAAATTCCTGTTGCGCACAGTGCGAGATTGGTGAACAAGGCAAAAACATATATTCAAACCGCACAAAGTCAGTGCTTACGAGCGGATGGGCGAAGCGGTGTGGTATAATGTTATTCCTACTGAAAGCACATAACTGTGAGCGACATTTAGAAAAAGATCTAAAAGCTTTAGCGCAGACAACGACCACGAGAAAGACGGCACACAAACACAAGCGCTTGTGTGTGTGTCTCATCTTCCTCGTGGTCTGTGTCTGTTCGCGCTAAATTTTTTTACATTATCTATATGAACAAACTAGCCAAAAAAAGAAGTTTTAATGATGCATAAAAAGAGCACAGACATTGTGGCTTACCTCGCAGATCTTCGCGTTGTCATTCGCCTTCCAGTTCTCACGCTTCACTTTCGCCTCCCATATTTTTCTCCGTCCCTCATCCCGTGGAAAACGAAAACATCGCGCTCCTTTCTTCGCCGAGCCGGCACACAATGGAACACAACACCCTGGCATGCTATTTTTCGTGAATTAAAGCAGTTCATCAGCTCAGAATCCAGCGCAAAACACGGCTTCGAACCCTCCACAGCAGCGGCACGAAAAGCGACTTGCCCCAAGATGGCGAGCGCGGAGAAGACGGCGGCGCGGCGCATGCCAAAGCGTGTCACCACCCTGGACAGCGGCGCTGGCATCGAGGCACCCTA